>CATIWQ010176992.1:0-18997 GCA_949673415.1 Euphorbia schlechtendalii | reverse complement strand
TATATATATATATATATATATATATATATATATATATATATATATATATATATATATATATATATATATATATATATATATATATATATATAAGGCAAACAAGTGCACTTTTTGCACTTTAGGTGAGTTATTTGAAATTTTTTAAAATTCGAAGATAAATGAACTTTCAGACACAAAGATAAATTCAGGGACCGTAATGATTTGAGCCCATTTTTTTTCATAAATTTGAACTGTCATTATGATAAATTCTTTAGTAGCTATAACGTTCTAATAAGTCATTGTTATTGCTTTACGTTTTTTTAGTTCTATTTTTATTGTGCTATTCATAAATATGTTTGGTCAGTTTGACTTGTTAACTGAAAACAACTACAATAATGTATGTTATAGACCTGTTTCAGTTACGACTCCAAGTTTAGTAATTTTTAAAATTTAAACAGAATTAGATACTCTGGACTTTTGATGAGACTAGAGAGTTAGTTCACAAGGTTTGTACGTATATACGTGTAACGTTTACATGGTTTGTACGTATATATGACCTAACTAAGCAATGATCTCATCACTCAAACGACACACGTGACTGTTAGTTTTGAATTTATTTAAATAAGCATAAAATGAGAACATGAGAAAGAACTGCAAATGCGGTGCTTTTGAACACACATATACATAAATACGTTTCGATTGGAGATATTAATTAATTAGTTACAAAGACATGGCTAATAACGTAATATTTTATATTTTATAAACCTATTTTGTATAGATTTATAGAAAATAATAATAAGCATTAAACCGTGATAAGATATTTGTTTAATAAAAAGAAAAAAAGAGAGACCTATTACAATCTTAATCGACATATATAATTGTGCCCAACCGCATACACAAACACAGTGAACGAAAAACCAAAAATATCGGATTTGAATTGAAAAGAATGGGTTATGTAGTAGCTTTACTCGTCACTCTTTTTATTGTTATTTTAACATATATATGGCGACTATGTAGAATTCTGCTGTGGAGGCCGTACGTCATTACTAAATTTTTCGAGAAACAAGGAATCAAAGGGCCGCCGTATATATTCCTGTATGGCTCACTGGATGAAATGAAAAGGCTGAGACATAAATCAAGTGACTTGGTTTTGGACACAAACTCTAATGACATTATTCAAACTGTTATGCCTTATTACCATCAATGGTCTAAAGATTACGGTCAGTTTTCTTCATTTCTCTTATTTATGGGAATTACTATATTTTGATTTTAAATGAAACTGCTGCAGGAGAAATGATGGTATATTGGAACGGGGTAGAGCCACGAATCACAATTACAGATCCTGAAATGGCGAAACAAATATTATCTAATAAATTTGGATTCTTTAGAAGAATAAAAGTTCAGGCGACTACAGAGAAAATGTTCGGCGAAAAAGGGTTGATTTTCATGGAAGGGAAAGAATGGGTTCGCCACAGAAGAATTCTAAATCCTGCCTTCTCACTCCACAAACTCAGGGTAATTGCACCCATTTTCTTACTCGCTTTAAATTTTAAAATAACATTTCATAACTATCATTCCACATAAAAAAAGTAAAAATTATGATTTAATAAATTGAGTTTTAGAAATATTAATAAAATTGTGTTATTTGTTATTAAAATATTCATAACCTATTTTCTTTGTAATTATTCATGAAAGTGACAATAGCTGGCCGCTTTTGTTTTCTGACAGATAATGAGAAAAAAAATAGCAGAATGTACCATAACAATGCTCAGTGAGTGGGAAAAGAAGACAATAGAAGCAGAGAATAAATGCGTGAAATTAGAGATGAATTCAGAATTTATAAAGCTCACATCTGATATAATTGCTCATAGTGCCTTTGGGAGTAGCTATGTTGAAGCCCAAGGTGCATTTGAAGCACAAAAAGAGCTTCAAAAATGGATTGTAGCTTCAAATTCAGATATCATCATCCCAGGCTGGCAGTATATATTCCTATTTGATACCTTAAAAAATATCAAAATTTATTCTTTCTTTAATTTCCTGTAATCGTTATGTTTGGGCGTGTAATTATAGGTATATACCAACCCATTCAAATATTAGGATATGGAAGCAAGACAGGAAGCTGAAGAACAAATTAAGGAGCATAGTGGAAACAAGATTACGACAAGCCAGTGAAAGTAATTGTAGTTATTATGGAGATGATTTGTTAGGTGCAATGCTTGAATCCTCAGACATTACCAGTGATAAAAAAATGAGTCCGAAATTGAGGATAGATGAATTAATAGACAACTGCAAAGGGTTCTTTTTCGCAGGGCATGAAACCACCGCCAATTTTCTTACTTGGGCTGTTTTTATGTTGAGCTTACACAAAGAATGGCAACATAGACTCAGAGAAGAGGTGTTGAATGTATGTGGAACGGACATTCCTGATTTCGACAAGTTATCCAACTTAAAATTGGTAATCAACCAATCTAAATGTTTGTTGGATAGTTTTGAGTACTTTATTGTAATGATATTAAGTTGCAGGTACATATGGTAATGCTAGAAGTATTGAGGCTGTATAATCCAACAATAGCTATAATGAGGGTACCAACAAAGGACATGAAAGTAGGGAAGTTGATGATACCAAAAGGAACAAGCATAGAAATTCCAGTTCATAAGATACATAGAAGCAAAGAATACTGGGGAGAAGATGCAGATGAGTTTAATCCAACGAAATTTGAAGAAGGAATATCAAAAGCTGCAAAACACCCAAATGCATTCTTGCCATTTTCAGTTGGGCCGAGAGTTTGTATAGGGAAGAGTTTTGCAATGCTGGAAGCAAAAGTAGTGATGTGTTTGATTCTACAAAGGTTTTCATGGTGGGTTGCACCAGACTACAAACATGCCCCTATCAATTATATCACTATTCACCCTCGCTATGGCATGCCTATTCTTATCCAACCTTTGTCTTCTTCTTCATGACTTCACATCACTGCTGACTTGCTTATTTCAATCTACCGACTGCTTGTTTTTATTTCTTTTTAATTTATTTATGAATTTTGGTTATCCTTTGTTAGAATTATCAAAGAACAATGTTCTTGGATAACAATGGTATTAAGAGAGAGCATGCTTTCATTAGTTATAATTTCCGTTATATCTTGTCAAGAAGTTATTTTACATGGGTTGCATTAGCAAGTTGTTAGCATGTTTAAGCTAGTTGGCTGGCACTGGTAAGTAGTCTTCGGTCTCTTTCGTTTCTTTGATTAAGTTGAATGCCTGTGATATGAAGGGTGAGCCAGTTTGTTCGGCACAACAATTTCGGAAAGGTACTTAGTTTAATTTAAATTAATAATTTTATAAAAATGTTAATACCATTAATTCAATGGCTACAAGATAGGTATCAACTATTTTTTGAATAAACGAGATGAAGTATTATATATATCTTTAAGAAATGGTAATATGTTTTTGTAAAATTGCACTTGTATAATACATAGTAGGATACAATTTAATTCACTAGTTTTCAGTACGACTGATGAGTTTAATTGGTCATTGACCAATTTTAATCCATTTTCATAGACATGATATTATGACGTAAAAATATTAATAAATTTATAGAATTTATTTTTTTTATAGAATATAGTATATGTTATATTTAATTATAGCTCATATAGTTAAAGCTTATAAGTTGAAAAAAATAGACTTGGGATTAACTAAGAAAGATTGAAAACCCTAATTAGTAGTTGCAGGAAGAACGTGAAATAGAACTGCTGTTCCAGTTAAATCCCAAGAAATCGAAATCCAAGGAGTATTGTTGTAACACGATATCGTTTTCGGTGCTGGAAAATAATTTTTAAAAACTAGTCCCATGCACCAAAACCTCGTTTGAGCGCGTGGGCTAATTAAAAAGAAAGCCCAATTGCACAAGCCAATCCACACATCTTTTCATCCCTCAGTTTTCCTATTCGTCGGGTGAGTAGAGTCGGGTTTGACGGGTTTTTTACGAAAAACATTATTCCAAGTCAGGCCCAAACAATACTTTGGAACTTCGAGTTCTGGCCGGACTTGGGTTGAGTTTACAATATCAATTCTAACCCATGTATATTTTGTTATTGTAAATTTTTTTATTAAATTGAATAGAAAAAATATAAAATAAGTCAAAATATGTTTAAATTTAAATATCATTACATAATTTACTAAAAATCTTTAATATTTAATAACATTTACTGTAATCAAGTATACAAATTTGATAGAAATAAATATAAAATCTTCAATACTTTCTTCAATTTGGGTTCTGATTTATCTCATTTGTAACATTTTCAATACTTTCTTCTCCTTTAAGCTGCTCCGCAAAAGCTACCAAGTCAAATAATCTATGACCATAAACTTGGATAAAAGTTTCATTCGAAGACTAAATGAGACTATATGAAACTTACATACAAATAAAACATATGATCAAGTAGGAGGCCCCGACGAAATCTCCTTGATCCATCTAAAACCATGTAAATTAGTAGAGGACTATACGAGACAAGGCCTTTTATAAGCAGAATCCACATCTCCAATATCAGAGTCATAACATGCGCAAAAAATGGTCATCAATAATTAAGGCATATAGGTACAATTTAAGCAACAACAGAATAAGAAAAGATCGGGAAAAAAAGGAAAGAAATACTCCCTCACAGCATTTAGTCGACATATGCATGGATCTCGACCTAGAGAACCTGGACCCAATCACATTTCTCCTCCATCTTCCTCAATGTTTAATGGAGGCATTCGCACAACTACCCAAACCTTAAACGAATTAAAATTCGAATTCACACAGAGATGAACAAAAGATTTCAAATTTTTAGTTTGCGTCACTTATTAAAAAAACCACAAGAACCCTAGAACCGATAATCGACAGATAAAAGTAAACAAAAATTCACAAAAGAAAGAGAAGAAAAACAAAAGCATAAGTAATAACCTTAATGCCAGAATGAAGGACAGAATTCTCAGGAAGTGTATGTTGACGATCATGAGGGTTCTTGATCGGAGATCCGACGAAATGGCGATCGATTTATGACAGCGAGAAGAAGAAAGATCGGAGGAGACGGCTTCAATTTGTGAGAGGCAGGGTTTGCAGAATGTACTGGATAATCTCTCAAGATTCAAAATCTCGGTTGCATATAAAGCTTCATCACATATCAAATTGCAGCCGTTAGGTGGACGGAGGAGGAAAAAGAGAGAATGTAGGAGCACAAGATGCATTAGGGTTTTCAGATCTTGCCCTTTGGCCGCTCCTGCAGATCATATAGGGGAGAAACTTGGGGCCGACTCCAAAATAGAGACGTTGAAGAACGAGAGAATTAAGCGAATTTTGAATTTGGCCTTGCCCGCTCTTGCAGATAATATAGTCGGCAACTCCAAATGAAAAGAGAATTTGAGAGACGCAAAATGGAGGTAACCCTCTTTTATTCAAAGCAGTCTCCCTTTGGATCCATTTTATTAACCAAATTATCTGTTTTTGTTTTTTATTTTACTCTTTATTTATATTTATGATCTGTACCTCAATATTATAGATGGATATTCAATTTAAAAATATTATAAATAGATATTAAAAACTTTTAAAAGGTTTAAATTCTTTTAATTAAACCCAGGATTTTATCACTTTTTCTACACGATATTATATTTAATTTACAGTCAATATCTGTATTTTTCATAATATTTTGAAAAAAATTTACCACCTACGGTAGTTAAATAGTCGTCGCTACAGTCAAAATTTAGAAAACCATTAGAATATGAAATGCACGTGTAATATTGTCCATTACTTTTTTTTCTCCTCTTCAAATGTAAAATATAGAATAGAAGACATAAATCAACGTGGAATTCAGATTGTTAGATTTTAATTCTCATTATTCTTGCCATGGTAGGACACATCTAACAAAAATAACTACTATTCTACTGAATATTCCTGAAATTTCGGAATTGGAATCAAATTGATTAATCATTTGCGAAATTGGATTTGAATACAATACTTAATCCATTCAAGGCATCTCTAACCTTGCACCATTAGTTTTCACTAGGGATGGTAATGGGCCGGATCTGGATCTGATCTGGACCCATATTTCCATCATTTCAAGGCTGGCGAAAGGTAGATGATACTTGTATCAACCTTGAAATGATGGAAATATGGGTCCAGATCAGATCAAGATCCGGCCCATTGCCATCCCTAGTTTTCACTTCAAAGTCTATGATTTGAAATTTCTACAATGTTTATTCTTCAATCTTTCACATCAAATTTTCACTTCAAAATAAAATATTATTATTTTATCCTTTTCTACCTAACTCAAAACAACAAACAACCAATCAAAATAAAGGAAAAGAATAAAAGAAAAAAAAACAAAATGTGAAAAGTAAAAAAAAATAAAATAATATATAGAGTTGTTATGGTGCAACTTCAACTGTAGTACATTTTTAATTTAAAGTTTCATCTCATCATCTAACCTCATGGGAAAAAAGATTGGTTAATTTTAAAATATAATAAAATAACATATTCATAAAATATGATTGTGCAATGAGTATGGTAAATTTATAACCTAAAAAAAGAGGATAATAATGAGAATTTTGCATGCCTAACATGTTTTATCGTCTCGATGTTCTCCATAGTTGTTCTATTTCTTGATCCAACGCCCAGCGATGCATATGTCACCGTAGTTACCCCAATTTTCGTAGAAGATTCATCCGTACAAAACCCAGGTTTAATTTGGAGCTGGAGGACATGTTAAAACATTAAGAATTCTTGACTCCTCCTCCGTGGGTGTTTTGAAATCCTCAATTGAGACATGCTCAGTTTTCCTGTTCTCCCCAGCCTTCCCAATTACATTAGAATTGAGATGTTCATCAAAGCTGGAATTTTTGAAACGAATACCTGGTTTCGATATTAACCAGAGACCTAAGGATTTAAACAATAGTAATACGTATTACAAAGGAGGAGCGTTGTGCAAAGACTTTTGTTGAGATGGGTTTTGTGTATTTGTCAAAGCGGATAAATAAAAAGGCAAACAATCACTAATCTTTAAGCCATAATTCAGACATATGAATTTCTTGAGGGGAAGCTTTTGAGAGAATGGTATGGGATGAGATTAAGATTAGGTGTTTGGGAGAATTTTTTTGAACGAAATTCATAATAATGGAGAGGAAGTGGTTTCTTTCGGTTACAATGCATCTCCCTCGTTAGCATCCCACCAAATTGGTGAAATGTGATGGGATGAAGTGACTTATTGCAAATTTAGCCTCCGAGATTCAATATATAATTATTTTATTTTATTTTAGTACCGTCATAATTACTTTACTTTAAAAATTTAACTCTTCTTCCCAAACACATTAATACACCATCCTTCATGTTTCCATCAAATATCATTCTTTATAGTTCAATCCCTTAATATCATTTCCTTTATTTATTCTTACGAAACTTACTCCCAAATAGAGCCTTAAACATGATTGCATAGTATATAGATTAAAATGTGAAAGGCTTATTAAAACTCTCTTTTTCCAAGCAATTGGTTGTAGCTCAATGCACTGTTTTAAAAGGCGGCCGCTTAGGCGACGCCTAGGCGGGGATTTTTGGAACACCGCCCCGATTTTATATAATAGGGCGATTAAGGCGGAAAGTGTTGCCAAAATTTAGAAAAGCGTCGCCAAAGATAGGAAAAAGTGTTGCCAAAGCCTAGAAAATGTCACCAAAGCTTAAAAAATTGTTGTCAAAGCCTAGAATTATGAATTTTTAATACTTTTGTATAAAAATTTTATATGTTAGCCAAATTTATTATTTAATTCATTAATAAATATTATATATTTTAAAAAAATAATCTTCCTAGTTCCCGCCTAGGTCTCGATTAATTATCGATTAATCCCCGCCTAGACCCCTGAAAGCTCTAGCCGCCCGACTAGCGCTTAGCGCCTTTTAAAACATTGGCTCAATGGTGTTTCTCTCAAAGTAAAGGTGGGAGGTCCAGGGTTCGAAACCCAGCTTCTTCAAAAATTCATACTTATAGATAAGGCTATCGTTTTCCACTTCAAAAAGACTTCAAAGTCGATATGTTTCTTATATACATCAATCAGCCCCTGATGTTTTTCAAAAAAGTCAGTTGTCACTTCAAAATTTTAAAAGTTTTAGAACCTATTGAACTTGCAAAATATGTACCAGTTTAACACTCTCAATGTCGTGTGTTAGCTTCTGAATGTAGAGTGAAAAATCACAAAAACGACAACTTTGAAAAGTCAAACTAACCAGAAATTGGCATGTGGTTATAATGGGGCGAACCAGTGCATTTTAAACAAGCTCAGTGGATATTTGACATATTTAAAAATTTAGAGTGGTAAGTGATTATTTTGAATAAGTTGAAACCTGATAAATGCATTAGACTTTTCTTGTACGTACATGTATTTCGAATTGGACCAAGTTGTAAGCCCGGTTTCAAAAGATTATTGTAAAGGAGAGCCGGAGTATACAGAGCCCAAGTCAGACCCTCCACATCATTTTGAATTTAGATATATAACATTATGACATTTGTTTGGTTAGTTGAACATATTTGGTTCACAATATCATCGTCCATATTCCTTATGGAATATAATAGATATAAATGAATCAACTTGAAATATGATAGTCTTGGTATTAAATGTATATTAAAGCAGTGAATTGATTAGGTATATTTGTAATCCGCATTTAGCATAATTTTTCATTTGCCTTTTTTAAATTATTTAGAAAAACAACAATCCCAAAAGTAGACTCATATTTTCGTCTAAAATTTGCCAATTACTAACAGCTATACCCATTGGTAACTTACACGTAATTATTTACTAACCCCTTGGTTGGTTAAGCTAATTAAAGTGCACAACAAGTTCAAAATCAGAAGTTTAATGTATATTGAGCCACTAATTTTGCAGTTACGTTATGGTTTTAGTACTTATATATGAGACAATTATCTACATTTCTTATGATGAGAAACACAAATTTGAGTGAATTTTGACATTGTAATAGTTACAGGTAAAGTTGAACCTTCTTTGGTAAAAAAAACAGAGTTAAATGTGCTTATCAATTTTGTACACTTGCAATTCTGATCAAAACATACACATTCATGTTAAAAAAGGTTATAACTTTTTAACAAGGCTTAATGCATTTACACCCCCTGAATTTATTTAAAAATGGCTGTTGCCACCCTGAACTTTAAAATATGACAAATAGCCCCTGTACTTGTCAAAACGCGTCAATTTACCCCCTCGTAAAAATATCGGTTTCAAGAACAAGAAGATAAAAACGACGAGTCAAAAATCAATACAATATTATGATTAATTGAAGAAAATATTTAGAATAGAGATGAAGTTTTGAAGAAAACGAAGAACATATATTAGGGATTTTGAATTGTAAGAATTAGAATGTCAGGATTTTTTTATTCATTTTCTATTCCACCAACATACTTCACGCGCGTGTATTTTGATGGTCATCCACGTAGCAAGCCAGGTCAACACAATGGGGTAAAATGACACGTTTTAGACAAGTACAGGTGGCTATCTGTCACATTTCAAAGTTCAGGGTAGCAATAGTCCATTTTGGACAAGTTCAGGGAGGTGTAGATGCATTAAGCCTTAACAATGACAATTATAGTTTTTAGTAGAGATTAATTAATAGGTTTAGAATTAAAATAATGAACAAGATCTAGGATTTTTCTTGATAATTATAGCTTAATTTAGAGATTTTAATTGAAGAATTTCGAGAAAAAATACAAGTATGTGCACGTAGAAATGTTGCCTAAATGTGGAAGGGCATGCCAAGTGTCAAATTGGGTGATTTAGTAGTCCCTACCAAATGGCAATATGGTTGGTAGAGTTGAAAGTGGGGCGGGACCCCGAACCCGATGAGCATCCGCCTTGATGAGGATGAGAATTTCTCGATAAGAATTCTCATAGGGTGGGGATGAGGATTTTTTAATCCCTGGATCTCTAATGGGGATAACATTCTCAACCTGATAAATTCGCTACCCTGAACACGATAAGTTTTAATAAGGAATCCCCGGAAATTCCTCAAATATTACTTAAAAATTCAAATTATTTGCTATATATTGTAGTAAATTTTTGGTAATGTAAATTATATAATGAAAAAAATTTATAGTCATATGTAATATGGATTTATATGTTCCAATGTTTATTAAACATTTCAACTTTATAAATCTAAAATTTCTTTTTATATAAGTTAAAAGCTTAATGTATCTTGAACCCCCCGAACTTGTCCCTAAACTCCGGATTCCCCCTGAACTTTGACATGTTCTCAATGCCCCCTTAAACTTCTCTAAAAGTTCTCAATTTCCCCCTGAACTTGTCCCTAAACTCCGGATTCCCCCCTGAACTTTGAAATGTTCTCAATGCCCCCTTAAACTTGTTTAAACGTTCTCCAACACCCCCTCAATGCAACATGATAAGTTACGTTAATGAGCGCGTGAATGAAAAAAACTATTTAAAAAAATTAAAAAATAAATAGATATCCCAATGTTAATATTCTAACGTTACAAAAGTTCAAATCCCTAAATCGTTCTTCATCTATTTAACACCCGAATCAGATTTCTCTTTCCAAATTGAAAACTTTTGGACAAGTTCAGAGGGAAATTGAGAACTTTTAGACAAGTTCAAGGGGTCATTGAGAACATTTCAAAGTTCAGGGGGGAATCTGGAGTTTAGGGACAAGTTCAGGGGGAAATTGAGAACTTTTAAACAAGTTCAGAGGGGCATTGAGAATATTTCAAAGTTCAGGGGAGAATCCGGAGTTTAAGGATAAGTTCAGGAGGTTTAAGATGCATTAGGCCTAAGTTAAAACTCTATTTCTTGTCATGTTTTATTTGATTGTTGAACAATGTGTTTAATGTTTGTTTTCTTAAATTTCTTATAATGCAATGCATTAAAGTTTTTATTTATTTGACATTGAGTATTATCGAAACAAAAAATTAGTTTAATATTTTTTTTTCAAAATACTGATACCGAATAATTTTGTTTTATGATAATTTTTTTGCATTTATTATATTAACGGGGAAAAATAAAATCTCTGATACTTTAATGAAGATGGGAATGACATTCCTTGCCCCATCAGCCCCAACTTTCAACCTTTGTGGTTGGTTATATTTAATAATTGATAAAAGATTATATAAATTTCCATTTTTTTATATTTGTAAATTCCAATCAATCTTAATCATCCATTCAATTTTAATAATTGAGATTTAACGCCACTAAGAATCCACACACAACTTTGACTTAAATATACAAATATACAATGTACCACATTTAAAGAATCCTTATCCTTCATAATTAGTGACACCGAAACTGTAAATAACATAATATAATGGAAATTCTATAGAAAACACCATTATATACACATACTTTACTACAAGTTACTGCCAATGTATTAATAAAATTTATTTTTGTTTCTTTTATCATTGTAACATAATAACAATAAATTGGTGTTATTTTAAATAAACTTAATTTGAGAAATGAAAAGTTGGGTAAGTCGATGTACAAAAAAACACTATAGATCATGTAAAATAAAATTTAAGAAATGAAAGATGAAGAAGATAGTTGGACTCAGGACTAATCCTGGAGTGTGCGGCAAGGGCGATCGTCTAGGATCCAAATTCGGAGAGGGATCAAAAATATTTTTTAGATATAATTTTAGTTATTATTGTTAAAATATAAAAATAAACAATAATTAATGATAAAACAATTTATAATACACTTGATTTAAAATTAAAAGATCATGGGTTCGATTCCTATTTTTTAGGAAAAAAAAGTAAGTAGTTATTATTTTTTATTAAGGACCCATTTTGCTATTTTGCATATTATTTAGCCCTCTGTTTAAAAAAGCGATCGCCTAGGTCAAACACCGCCACAAATTTATATAAATCGGTTTCAAGGCGGTTAAGGCAAAATGTGTTGTCAAATCCCGTAAAAGTTGTTAAAAGAAAAACGTTGTCAAATTCCAGAAAAGTGTTGCTACATGAATTTTAAATTTTATTATATAAATATTGATGTGTTAATTAAAATTATTATTTTAATTAGTTAATAAATATTTAAAATTTAAAAATACTAATTTATCTAATCCCCTACCAGATCACTATTAATCCCCATCGACTTTTAAAACATTAATTTTGCCTAGCCCCACAATTCGTGGGTGCCAGGCCTGGTTGGACTTGGACTTGTTGTTCTTCTAGCAAAATTTCGTTCAGTTTGAGAACACCACCTCTTTTCGATTTTACATGATATATTCAATGTTGCAAGCGGCCATATTGGAAATAGAAAGTTTATCTTGAAATAGAAAGAAGGAAACTCGTTAGAGAATTAATTAAGGAAAAAAGCATAATGTCTAATCCCGTTATGGCATAAATACAGTTGATATTTAGTGTCAATTGGTTGTCATTCTTTTAATTAAATCTGTATATATGTACATTGGTCGAACCAAGATCAAGCCAAGCTACGCTTGGTTAAATCAAGTCTGAACCTTACTCGAGCTTTGTTTAAATTTAGTTTAGCCGAGCTCTAATAAATCGAGTTTTAACCGAACATATTTTAATTAAATTTATGACAAGCTTATGCCGAGTTTGAAACTTAAAATTATGTTTTGACGTCATGAATCACATCATTATGTATTTTAAACTTATTTAATCTCTTAAAAATATTTAAATTTACACAACGTATATACTTATGTATATAATACACTTATACTTTATATGATTAATATAATTTCTTATTTCTCGACATGTTAATGAGTCTATTAATGATCTTATTCGTGAGTATGTTAGTAAGTCGCTTATCAAGCATGTTCACTAGCTTTCGTGCCGAATACCTTATTATTCAAGCTTTGTTCGTTTATTAAAACGAACAGAGTTTTTGTTCACGATCAAATTCGTTTATTATCAAGTCAAGTTCGGACGAGCTTTAACTGAACCGAACATCGAGTTGTTTACGAGTAACTCTACTCATCTATGGTCCTAGGTAACACCAACCAATCAACAACACACGATCGTGAAAGTACGGAGTTGATGTGACGTGGGCTGAGGTAGTTGGTGGGTCTAATTCTATCTTCTCACACGTGTTGGGCAGCCACCCATACAAATTTATTTTTGTTAATTCATAAAATATAGACAACGATTATGTTCATATATACGTAGGTGTAATAAGTCACCGTATTATTTTCCATATAGTTACAGTGTAATTTCATTGTTCAATTCAATAATGTGTGTCCGTAATGAACAGACGGGGAAAAAAAATCATCCCCTAGTTCGAATTGAAGTATTCCGGTTTTTTTTTACATTTTTATAATAGTTCTTCGTCAAATTCTTGTTGTTTTGTATTTTAAAAGGCTGAATTGAACAGAATTTATTTCAGTGTAAATCTATAACTATGCATAATTGATCTGAAGGGGATTAAATTGAACTTTTTGCAATGAATTGAATTGATTTGTAGTTTAAGAAAGCACAGAGAGCGTATTTTTTATTTTGTATTTTTCACAATATTGTTCAAATGGTGAATTTGCTTTTAATAAAATAAATCTTAACCTCATATTATCATTAGATCAATTAGCACTTCAATTGATTTAACGATAATTCATAAAATAACGAAGATTTTGTTTTTAACAAAATTAGCATGAATTTGCCTTGGAATTTAATGTTTTTAGTCTAATTTTTATTAATGAAGTGAAGTAGGGCCTTTTTAACAGGCTAACTATTTGGGCTCATTAAATTGAAATCCATGTTTACCTTCAGCCCACTTCTCCATTTTGCTTCGCGTCAGGTTTTTTTTAATAGTAGGGAAGATTCAGGCTTTCAGCTGCATATTTACTCCTCCGATCATATGGATTCCGGCGATTAGGGTGGGGCCCAACCTTGCCTCCGCCACTATATACACTTTTAGAAAATTTAAGAATGAATAAAACAAACTAAAAATCAACCAAAAAAGTTTCATTTTGTGTTAGGACAGACAGAGAGATCAGGAAATAACTCACAATTACCGGATATGAACGTAATAGCCTCCTAAGACGATGGGCCCATGAATGTAGAGCGAGAGATCAATGAAGGGCCCATAATACAAATTTTGCTTGAAAAGAGAAGGGGTCCCAATTTTTAATTTTCTTTTAATGATGAAGGGTCCCAAATTCATGATCTATAATAAATGAATGGTTTAAGTTTGTGTGAAAGTTTCCCCCCTTATCCTTTTCTAACTATGCATTAATTTCTGGTCTGCTTTGGTGTACTTTACATGAAGATTGTGACATCTCTTTGGAATGATATCTCTATTCTATTACGTCCTTTCTAAATCATACCTTTACCAAAGAAATGTTACCATTAATTAAATAAAAAGTTCATTTGGGTTTACTTATTGACATCTGTAAATGAAGATCAATAACATGTTCAACTCCAATATTGAGGCGGTGGAATGGTTAAATGGAGAACAAAAAAGTGAAGTGAAATATTGGTATTGGCGTATTTTGGGATTTAAATAAGAAAGGTACATCTCTTTTTGGCATTGTTTTTAGAGCTAAGGAGAGGGAAAATGATTGAGGCAATGTCCTATGTGGGGTAATATTGGATTAATTTCATATATTCATTTTCTGACCCTACTTTGTGTACCCTGAAATCTTATCTGATTATCATTTCTTTTTTTTATTAGGAAAAAAGTAGTTTTGTGTTAAGATAAACTCGAAGTGAATAAATAATGTGTAAATTGGCGTGTGTGTGTATGAAATGAAAAGGTATTATCATTTTCGTGTGAATTATTGGAGTGAAAGTTAAACTAATAGCTGAAGTTCAATTGAAAAGATTACATTGAACATTTATACTTGATTATAGTGCTGTCTTAAATAATTTTTATAATTTATAATTTTATTTCTTTTTTCTTAAACTTTTACTTCACAGTGATATTAGTTTAAAAGAATTTATATGATGATTTTTCTTTGATAAAGTTATCAAATTTTGCACTATATGATCATTGTAATAGTGATGTGAAAATTAATCAAATGATTAGAAAGTGTAAAGTATTTTTTTTTTTTTTTTTTGACAAAGTTAATGAAAATTAGCAAATTAAGTTAATTAATAGCATTAATACTGAAGAAGTTTATTTTATTTTTGACCACTAGTTTTACCATTTTTTTGTTGGAAACAAATTGACTAATTGTTTAGACAGGTGTTAAAAAAAAGTAAAATTTTAAAATGAAATGGCCGTCTGGCTGTAGAATAATTAAGATATAATTAAACAAGAAAATTAATGGTTAATAAAACAGTACTTTTTAATTAGGAAGTAGTTGACTAGGGGAAACACACCATGTGCTTTCAAATGATTAGCGAATATACATTATGTTAGTCTTATAATTAAGCATCTTTTAATTAATTAACTAACTTATCAGTTAATTTTATATTTAGATTCTATTGGATATGTGAATTGAGACATTACGGTTTTAGAAGCAGACAAAACAATTTTAACAAAAATCGTACTTATGTTTAGGGTTTTGAAGATTTCTGTCTTCCCGTTATAGTTTTGAAATATTAAATTTAGCTGAAGATGCTCTTTGTGATTGCTTTTTGAAATGCATTCATTTCTAGGCCTATAGGAGAGATATTTGCCATTTCATTATTAACTATATGTGCAATAAGCCTACACTTGTTTCATTCTGTCTATGTATCAATTTTCAACATCGTCTTGTACCAAAAAAAAAATTTCAACATCGTCAATTAATTCATCAATCATTCAATCAAATTCAAAAGGAATATTTCAATATTACAATTTACGTTCACATAAGTGTGTATGAATATACGGTCACTTTCAACAAAAAATAGTTAATATTTAGATTTTGTTTAATTTTTGAGAAAATTTATACTCTAACCTCTACAAGTACCATCTAAAATATAATGTAATTTTGTGGTCTATGTATATATTCTATCAAATTTTTATATAACTTTGAGGGTATCAGAAGTTGAAATATTAGTCACCATAAAATTGTTTTTGAATTTTTGTTCCAATCATTTTAGTAGTAGACATTGTTGTGAATAACTGAAATTGTAAAGTGTATCTGATATATATTTCATAAAATTATTAATTTTATGTTCAACACTTATATTGCTGAAGAAGGTCTAAGCTAAAAACATATATATAATGGAATAGTTAAATATTAATTTAACAAAACCATAGTTACACATGGAACTGATTTATTTTTTAAAATACAAATTAATTATTTTTTATACTCAGTCAGTGGTAGATAAAAAATTTTTTATAGAAAATTCATCTTATTTCAAATATAAAAAATGCTCCCTCCATCTTTTTTTAGTGTTTATTTAGACTTTTCATTAATTATATCTTATTAAAATTTTCAAATTAAATTATCCATGCGTTTTCACCATTAAATTTCACAATAAATATTGTGTGTTGATTAAATTATAAATTGATATTCAAGAAGAAATCACTTCTAGTACAAAATATGAAAAGTAAATTAGTCGATATACAAGTTCAATAAATCGTACACCGGTTTTTGTGATAATAATTCAAAAAATATAGAGGAATAGTATAATCAGATTCATTTTTCACGGTATTAAAAGATGAACAGACCTGTATTATCCAGAAAAACGAGCAAAACCTGTCAAAAAAAATTTCTAATTCGTTATGAACACTTAAAAAAAAAGAGTGTTACCTTGTTTTGTTCAAATAATAACTAAACAATATTTATATGATTATATCAGTTCTGTTAGAATTTTCAGTTTCAAATTCTAATGGATAAACAAGAAGAGACCAAACAAAAGTAGAGATAATGAATAGATTAATCATTGAATATTGTAAATGATCTACTGTTGTTTAGAGTATTGTCGGCGGAGAATTTCACTTTTTCTGTTCCTTTTCTTTTTGAATGTCAAAGAAATTTCCATCAATCAGAAATCTTACATCATCATGAAGGGTGGAACACAATTCCATTCACGAATTCACCCCTATATTCCCACGAGGTAAGCTATGATGGGCAAACCGATTCTCGGATTTTCTAACATCAATAAAAGAAACTAACTCAAACTCTAGCTAAAGCAACACCATCACTAACAATTAAACCTATCAGAGAACAAATAGATGTATTGTTATGCAAGTAACCAACAATCAAAAGAGCATCCGTTTTAATTACTACTCTAGGAATTTTTTGACTAACTTAGAGCTTTCTACAATTTAGAATATCCATCAATTTTGGATCACCATTTACTTCTGTTCCTTTTCTTTAAATACTAATTTAAAAAGTAAATTTTCGTCCAAATAAAATTAAAAAGTAAATTAAGGGTCCTATAAAGTCAATATTTGATTGGCTACCGACTAGGAAAAGTCAACATAGAGAATGCGAAAAAAGTCATCACTTAGGCCCAAAATATATAAGTAGGAAAGTTACCAGTCACGGCATGATTACATCTTAGGAAAGTAACACATGTAATTGTATTTTTTTCTATATTTTATTATGAAATTATTAACGAATCAAAAGACTAACATTTATTTAGTATGAATATGACAAAATATGTTTACTATATGTAGGTCTTTGAAATTTGATCTTAGGTTTTATTTAAATTATTGATGCGAGTTTATGTGATTATTTTTTTACAGTATAATATTTCATATTAGTGGATGAATGATTTTATATTTTATATAATAATAAAAGATAAAGTGATAGTTTCAATATGGTTTAAGTTAAATTAGTTTTTTTTTTGTTATATATAGTAATAATTGAAAAAATAATATTTTAAATAAATTGAAATGAAGAGAACTGAGAAGGCAGCAACAAGTGTCCTTTTGTATGGCCCGATAAGATGTGTTATCTCATACAGTATTTTCACATGCATTGCAGCTACTTGTCCATCTAAAAAAACAAAATAAATTGACTCTTTCTTTCGTTTCTTGCCGTCGATCTTCCTTACTCTCTTCCCTTTCTTATTCTCGGCCGCTGATTTTTCCAATCGTTCACTAGTGCAAAAATGGTCATTAGAGTCGCACCATTGGGGAGGTTTAAATAAAAACTGTCTGTAAAAACGTCTAAAAACATGGAAGAATAATCATTGCAGACGGTTTTCATTTTTAACCCTCCGTAAAACTATAGGGTGATTAATACGGACGGTTCTATACAAAGAACCGTCCGTATTGATCAATTTATGCTGTATTAATGCAGTCAAAACGGACGGTTCTAATTAAAGAACCGTCCATATTGCTTTTTCAATCCCTAATTAGATACAGATCCTACATCCTCACTCTCATCCTCTTCCAAAACTCGTGTACCCTTAGCAACAATTGTCAAAGCCGCTACCTCCGTCGTCCCTTTTTCACCGGCGTCGCCACCGTCTTCTCTCTCACCAACGCAGCTTTTCCTTCGCTTTGCTTCTTGGCCTTCTGTATTTGTTTTTTCAGGTATTTCCTCTCTAGAGTTTTCTCTCCTTCTCTTCTTCGCTTCGAACCTGTTTGAAGATTTTGATTTTGATCTTGTCAGTGTTCGTCTAATGAGGTGATAATCTAAGGTTTATTTTCAAGTGCGGTTAATCTTGTGAAACAGTGGAGTTTTTTTTTCCAGTGTTCGTAAGAGAATTACGAGTATGAACTTGTTATGGAGAGGATGCTTAAGATGCAGAAGATCTGCTAAGAGAAGAAGTTTAAGCAATCACAAAAGCACGGAGCTCCAATTCCTCTCATTTCTGAAACTGCCAAAGCCTAGCTGCTCCTTTTACTTCTTTTTAATCAGTATGAGTTTTCTTTTAGATTTTGCAATATGGAATTATGTGATTCTGTTCGATTTTGCAATATGGAATATTTGGTTCTGATATAGGTTTTCAGGTATGGCCTTTTCGTTGACGGGATTTATAATCCATTGCCTAAATAGTTTGAATGCTTACTGCATTTGGTTGAAACTGAAAAAAAGCTAATAGAAATTATCGAATATTAATTAAGAAAAATGTTGTTGCAACCAAACCAAATGGAATAAGAAATGAACTGGATTGTCTAAAATGATTTAATTTGTTCGGTT
>CATIWQ010176980.1:0-19643 GCA_949673415.1 Euphorbia schlechtendalii | reverse complement strand
ATTGGCACTACCATTAGAGTTAGCTCAAATTCACAATGTTTTTCATGTGAGCATGTTGAGGAAGTATAGGTCAGACCCTACACATGTACTGAAGGACCAAGAAATAGAAATTGCAGATGATTTGAGTTATATAGAGGAACTGGTGGCAATTATTGGGTATAAGACTAAACAATTATGAAACAAGGAAATACCATTGGTCAAAATACTTTGGAAAAGTCATTCAGTTGAGGAAGCTACTTGGGAAACAAAGGAAAGAATGAGAAAGGATTATCGTCTTCTATTTCATAATACAGGTAATTAATTTCAAGGTCGAAATATTTTAAAGAGGGGGAGAATTGTAACATCCCATTTCAAAACATCATAATTACATTTAGATACATATGTTATATGTTATGAAATTTATTATATGGCATAATTATATATCATATGTTATTTTAGACATTAGTTTCAGTTATATAAAATACGAAATAAAATATGTAAATAGATAACTTCGGTATGTTATTTATGGGAAAAATAATTATAGTTCGTTAAAATATTTTAGTATTATTTGGAGTAGTTGTTTATTAGAATTAGTATGGAATAAGTATGAGTATAGTATAATATAGTTATAAGTATTGGTATTTGTAATTAATAATATAAAGGAGGGGCAAATTGGTCATTTTTCTTTGTATAAATAGAATGAGATAAGGAAGAGATCAGAAATTCTATCCTAGAAGAGAAAAAAACGCAAAACTTAGTTAGAAGAGAAAAGAGGAAGAAGAAGAAAAGAGGAAGAAGAGAAAGCAGGAATCAGGTATGTTTTTGGTTTTGTAAGGTGATTTTCGTAGGGTTAGAGATAGAATTTAGAGTTATGATACAAAGAAGAGTTGTATCTCTATATGTTAGGGTTCTTGCTGTAAAATTTGGGGATTTTTTAATTAGTGGATTTTGTTCTAAATTTATTTAATTCAGAAGTAGATTGGGATTCAAACTGATAGTGTGGCTTTTATACTATTTATAAAATTTTGAAAATTTAACATGTTGTACCCTCACCTGTCTAGTTTATTTGAAAAAAAAAAGAATGAGTTCAATCTAAGCTTTGTACGAAACATTATGGTTGTTTTACTAAGAGTTTCTAAGGTGAAAGGGGATAGATGCAGGGTGTGAAATATTGATTCACCGAAACTAGTATATTGATTGGATGATTCTGAGATTTTAGTAGGTTATACCTATGCGTCTTAGAAAGAGGATGACTTTGGTTTCAGGTCGTTTGGTTTAGTATTTTTAAATTTATGAATTTTTAGGTAAGGTAAGGTCTTGATAGGACCAATTTTGATTTCTGCCGGAAACTCTGATTTAGAGTGTGAAAGTAAAAATTCACTATAAATTGTACATATGTTGGAAGATTTTGAAATTTTTTATATGTTATATAATTATGAGTTAAGAGTTAAATGAAACTGAAATTAGAGTATTTGGATTAGTATTTCGAGGGATATGGATTTTAGAAGTTAGTAAGGTCATGAGAGTATAAAGTTCCAATTGTCGGATAATTATTAAGAAAAAAGGAAACTATCCTTGGTATAAGAATATGATATAAGTTTTTATTTGTTTATAGGAGCTCAGAATATTGAAAGTGCACCGGAGGAAGGTTCAAGTCACTTCTGAGGGAATTAGCTTGGTTATATTATGAGTATAAATATGATATGAACTTGACATTGAATTTGCAATTGAAATGTGTTCATTGTGTATTGATGTGTGATTTTAAAATTTCCATGACTTGATAATATGTGATATTTGAATGTGATAATCATTTGCAAATGTGATATATCTTGATAATATGTTATATGTGGCAATCATTTGCAAATGAATTTCTGAAATGTGATATTTGAATATTTGTGATATGAAAATTGATTTATTGTGAATTGTGAATTTGCATGTGTGTATATGTATTGGTGAATTATTTTGATGAAATCGATATATGATTCTATATGATATATGTACATGCACAATGACCGAAGGAAATGAAAAAGGAAAAGTTGTGACATAACATCCAAAATATTACAATACATGTTCTGTTTTACATGAACCGAAAGGTCATGTTCTGTTTCACATGAATCGAAAGGTCATGTTCTGTTATATGGATTAAAAGATCACCGAATTGCTTATAAGGCTGGCTGGTGAATTATTTTCTATCTGTTATATGTTACTTGTATCCCGGGATAATAGTTTGGCTGGTAGTGTCACAATAAATAATAAATGAATCATTCATTAGTATACAAGTATGAATATCCATTGAATATGTATTATGTAACAGTATAAATTTGTGCAATTGTCAGTTCATTTAGTGTTTATATTCATTGAGCTTGAGACTCATTAAAATTGCTATATATTTTTCGGTGATTTGAAGTTGTAGATAAAGTTTGTACTAGAAGCTCACTACCTGTAGACATCATGGGCGAAAGATTGGCTGGGTGTGTTCCATTTCAAACTCTCTTTCCTCGCTATTATAAGCATATAAAATTGATAAATGTCGGGATATGAGATTTAGTATATATATGTTTGTTGTTATATAGACGAATGATCACAAGCATTAGCATGATATAAATATATAATAAATAGATAAAATTATTCGTCGGGCCGGGCTCGGGTATTTATATAAAAACCAAGCCCGGTCCATAAATCTTCGGGCTTTGACGAGCTCGAACTCGGGCCGGACTTTTTAAAAAAATGCGTGTGCAAGCCCGGTCCATGGAAGTGGGCTCGGGCCGGGCCGGGCCGCGAACAGGTCTAAATCTACACTACACAACACCGCAAAGCATCCATCCGTCAATTTGAGTCCTGTCTACGACGCCGCTCCCATTTTCCCTCTTTTTCTCCGACTAAATCTCCCCTTTCAACGGCCTATAAACGATTTCCTCCTCATTTCCTCCGCTAGAGCGCCACCCTCGTCATGGCCGCTCCTCCCACTATTCCGATCTCTAACGCGCCATCTCAACCTCCCATCGCCACTCATGCTTTCCGCGCCTTCGTTTCCCGTCTCTCTTCTTCGATCCGCCAGGGTTTCTCCCAGCGCCGCCCATGGCTGGAGCTCGTCGATCGGAACTCTATGGCTAAACCTGAAAATCTCTCCGATGCTGCTTCACGGATCCGGAAGAATTTGTCGTATTTCAAAGTTAATTATGTTACCTTGCTTGTGATTGTGCTTGCGCTTTCGCTTTTGACTCATCCTTTTACTCTTCTTGTTCTTCTCTGCTTACTCGGAGCTTGGGTGTATCTTTACCTGTTTCGGCCGTCGGATCAGCCGCTGGTGATTCTTGGCCGGACTTTCTCTGAACGGGAAACCCTAGGAGTCTTGCTTGTGTTGACTATTGTTGTGGTGTTCTTGACTAGCGTTGGATCGCTTTTGATCTCGGCTTTGATGATTGGATTGGGGATTGTGTGCGCGCATGGTGCTTTTAGGGTTCCGGAGGATCTGTTCCTTGACGATCAAGAGCCTGCAAATGCAGGATTCCTATCGTTCCTCGGCGGCGTTTCTTCTGCGGCCGCCGCTGCAGCTCCAGCCGTTGCCTCCCGTGTTTGAACACGTGTAAACTCATTTGTACGGCTTCTCTCTTTGACTAGTGAAAAATTCAATCAAGTTTTTTTTTATCTGATATGAAAGGAAAGCAATCGAGATAAAATTTTTGTAGATTAATCTGAGATTTGATGACGCAATCTTTGATCTAATTAATTGATTCGCAATGTGATATGGATTTCTAATTATCAAGAATTTGCAAAATGTTCGAGTTGAATGTTGTTTGTCTGATTCTAATACGTTTTTGTTGATTGGTTTGTATCGATAATCTGTGATTAGCCTTAGCAATATGCTACTATCATTATGCCAATGCTCTAGAGAATTAGAGCTTAGCATTTCTTTGTATTGGAATTATGACTTAATCGGAATTGCCATGGGGTGGCTTTTTCAGGTTTCTTGGTTTAGGATTCAGTCAGGATATTTGATACTTAATTATTTTGTTGATTACCTTGGTGACAGTCTGAAAGAATCAATCTATGCCAATAGGGTGTCTCACTACTTAGCTCTTGTTTGGTTGATAGTTCTTCCTAGCTCATTAAGGTATGGTACAATATTTTTTAAAAGTTCTTGTTTTGTTTTGATAGATAGTATGTTGTTTGGTTTTTTAGAAATTTGCATGGAGAATAATAGAGAACCTTGGCCACGAATTTTAAGCAGGTATCATCCCGTACAGCCATACCATGAAAAACCATCATCCAAACAAGGGCTAAGGTTTGACCTTTGTGCCTGACTAAAGGCAAAATGGCTGTTCAATCTTCCTATTAGTACTGTGGCCAGTTTAATGACTTGGTCTTTGATGAACTTCGTAACTTTTTTTTATTGAAACCTGTCCTTTATGATGTTTGTGGTTGATATGGTATTGATTGGGTTAGTATATATGTACCGAATCTTCCTAACCACCTTCACTCATTGTATATGTTTTATTTGAGATTCACTCTATTGGTGTCACTTTGGTACATGTACTAGTTCATTTTGGCCAATTTGAGGCAAAAATGAATAATATTGAACTAACAGTTCGTTTCGAGTCAAAATGACTAAGACAGAGTAGGAGAAGAGCTAGTTTACCAAAATCTCTCGCTCTGGTGTCATCGTGGTTCTAAATTAGATTAAGAACTTGCACCTTCCAGCTCAAATTCAATTGAGCTAGAACGTTAATTTGAGCCAAAATAGGGTAATGCAAAAATGTGGAAGAGCTAGTTTGATTTGAAATACTGACAAGATCTCCCTCTATGAATGTGTTAGTTGTTAGGTTAGGCCAAAGTAGTCAAAAGTTGATTAGTCTATTTTGATTTCTAACCCTTTTTCAAATCTGTGCCTTAAGTTGCTAATCCTGTGATTTGTAAGCAATTAGGATAGCTAGTTGCTAACTCGCTACTAACTTAAGTGGGCCCCCTATTGCTTATCTTGCCCAATTCGAAAGTTGAAATCTGATTATACGGTAATTTGGTTTGTGGAATGAAAGAGAATAATTATTCCATAAATCGGTGTACCTTAATCTTTTATGATTAGCTGATAGAACTAAGTGGAAATTCTTCATATTCTAATATATGGTGTAACTATTTCCTAATGCAAATTAAAAAGTGGAATACCCAAAATTGTAGAAAGTCTATATTTTTTCAAGCAATTATTATCAGTTTGGCCCATAAGTGAAACATGATATAGAAAAATGATCATCCAACCCTCATTCATAGAAAATTTTAGTTGATGACAATCTATGCTACTTTATTTGATACTTATATTGATGATTAATCTAATTGTGCAACAACGATGTCAAGGAATACAAAACATTATAATATCAGTAGCATATATATGAAAATATATACTTTGTAACGTTAACCAATGATATCTTTGTTTTATTGACTCAAATATCCTAATTGACAAACCCATAAATTCATATTTAAAAAAAGAAATTGAATCTTGCCTAATTCTTAAATGCTTTTCCATTGATTGCTTTTTGCTTCTACTTTTTTTCATTTTTTTTTGGTTTACGCGCTAATCTAAGTAGAATTTCGAATTTGCTGTTACTTTTTAAGTTGAGCATATTTAGAAGTTAGTCTGCTTATTATTCACTGCCCGTTGAATTTTATTAAATATGTACCTTTACAAAACCTTGTTTAATTAAATTCTGCCTTTTAGATTCCAATTTCTCAAACAACATTAAGGTCATTTTAGAACCTTTGTTACAATCAAAATACTTGCAAATATCAAAATTATGGTTAAGTAGATTCAACCAACGTGTTGCATTTCAACTGTTAGCGCATGATGAATTTAATGGATTGGAATTTTATGAAACACATCTACAAGAGGGAATGAGCTTTAGTTGTGATATAATATGTCAATAAATACACTTCAATGAACATCTATGTATTAAAAAAGGACTTGTCAACGGGGACAAACAATGTATATACTTCTTCCGTTCTTTTACACATTTCACACTTGTTAAGAAATCAATCGATAAATATATGAAAAGCACTAGTTTACTTTTACATTTAATTCAAGTTAATGTATACAATTTTAACTTTTTTCTTGAAAATAACGTATTAATAAATAAAGGTAAATTTGGAAGAATAATAAAAAGAACATGTAATTTTAAAAAGGATAAATATTTTGGATTTTCAAAATTTGACAAATGCAGTGTTAAAAAATATGAGAGGGAGAATTATATATTGTCTTTGTTCCCATGCACGGCTTCGAACATGGGGTAGGATAAAATATTCCATGAGGATGAATACGATCAATATTATTCATTTTCAACATTAACAAGTAATGGTAACTGGTTTTGAAAATTTTGATTAGCATTTGTCAAATAACAAATGGTTAGGCTATATAGTACACACTTACACATTTGTAACACTGGCCAATTTATTTATTTCAATCTGACGGGTATAAATAAACCAATAGTAAAACCAAACCCACCATTCGTTCAAACCAAACCCACCATTCGTTCAAACCAAACCCACCATTCGTTTGTATTTCTGAAATTTGAAACAAATATTTTCAGGTTGAAACTTATTTGATGGTTCTATTAAAAGTTCAATTAGAGAAGATCAAAGAATCAAGAACATGGAATCAATTGAGCTAAAACGTTAATTTGAGCCAACTTAGGGTAATGAGAAAAAGTGGACGAGCTAGTTTGATTTGCAATGCTGACAAGATCTCCCTCTATGAATGTTTTAGTTGTTAGTTTAGGCCAAAGCAGTCAAAGTTGATTAGTCTATTTTGATTTCTAACCCTTCTCTGCCTTACTTCGCTAATCTTGTGATTTGTAAGCAATTAGGATCGCTAGTTGCTAACTTGCTATATATATATATATATATATATATATATATATATAGTTATTTTCATCAAACTGCCAGATAATAATCGTCAACAGAAATTGAAACTGGAAAATAGTAACATGTCACGATCATGACTTTAATATCCAAACTTTCTGTTTCAAGGTGAAAAATAAGTCACAAGTGTGAGCCAGTGTCTTGACACATGTTATGTTCAAAATATGACTTTTCGGGGTACAAAATTCATCCGGAAATGAATTTTACATTAATTAATGGGGTAAAACAATAAATTTTAGCTCGATCTCAGCCAGAAGCGCTGCCCCTTAGACCCTTCCAGAGATCGCCGCTCTTGGACCCTGCTCCCAAGGGTGCTGCCCTGGATCCCGATATTGTAAGAGAACCTGAACAAGCATGCCTTCCACATTCTCCTGACTTGTTCGATGTAATATTACAATCGCATTAGTCTACTAGTTGATCTAATTACACTAAAATACTAATACCATTTTGCCTTTTCTTTTCTTCTTCCATCGCGTTCTCCACGGAAGATGGGTGATATACTGTATGATAATGGAACATTTTCTCTTAGTTTGTACGATTAATTGTTAAGGTTCATTAGGATCACAGTACAAATTTTCTTAAGCATGATGACAGAAAATAATGAAATAATTAGTATTAAAATCCAATTTAAAATTTAAACAGAAAAAGAGCAAGACATGGTTCCAGGTTATATAATGATTCCACTTCAATTCTAAGTTTGGGTTTTCCTGAAATTGTGATTTTATGAAATTATGACTCAGACACATGAAATGAAATTGGGAAGATTATGTAGTTTGTAGGAAAAATAATTTTCACACATTGCACAGTGTTGATTTGTTTAACTTACATCTCTGTTTTGAGAGATATTCAAATTGAGCTATACTCAATTGGTAAAATTAAAAAGCTGTTAGAAGTAATGTTTTAACGAAGGAGATCGAACGATTGTCATTGCAAATGTATCAAGTGTGTAAGATAGCCTAACCCAATGAGTTAAAGTCTCTGCTTAAAGAGTATTCATTTGCTAGGACAAGAATTTTAATTAGAAATTAGTGTGCTTATTCAAATATATATTTAGTTAAAAAAAATTATCTCAACCTTATTTTTAAAATATTATATTAAATGTAAATAAAAAGCTTAAAAATTTTAATATTAGCATGAATCTTATACTATGCCAAATAGGCATGTAGCTTAGATGTTGAAGCGTGGAGCAATAAGGAATAACACAACATGTATTCAATTGAAATTATATTATTGTTCAATAGTCAAAACTAAATATCCTTACTCTTCCTAGAGCATGAACAAATCCACAATTGATACCATCTTCTATATTTAACTCCAATGTTAATTGAAGTTAGCAAATTCTAAGGTTAGTAGTTTTGAAAACATCAACAAAATAGTGCCTAATAGGATAAGCCATTACAAGTAGAAGAAATTCCAAAAGCTTTATATAGAATAATTAAATTGCTTTTAGATTAATATAATCATTCCAAGATCCAATTAAAAGAATTGCTAAGGAATTTGTACTTAACCTTTTCTAAAATGATATATTATTTCCTTTGTCTTTTAATTGTGTATCATGTTTAATCATTACTAAACAAATTTAAATTATAAGAGTGAATTGGCCTAACTTCTCCCTCTAAAAAGCTTCCAATGAGGAAATCTTCACAAGTTTATGTAAATTATATTCCATACGTTAAGCAATAACCTTAAGACATATATATGTGTTATAGAAAGCAAAAGATTCATCCAAGGAACCACTATTCAAAATGTTAACATCTTTATTTATATATAACAATTAAATATTTATCAAACTCGCATAATATTAATTTTATTCTTGTCATTTATATCAGTTAATCTGCATAAATGAGTACTTAATCAATACTCATAATTTAAACATCGTTCATAATTAAAAACATTATGTTTAAATTTATATTTTAAGGACACGAATTTGAACTTATGAATACTAAAACTCTAACTAAATATGAAAATTATGCAATAAAACTAATTTGTAAGTTAATAAAGGTTCAAATTGTTCTTAGTTATCTGTAGATTTTTTTTTTTTCATTTTCTTAAAATCATATATTAAAAGGCATGTCTTCATTGGTACAAAAGTAGATCACTATAGCTACAATCAACTTCTATATTTGACATTTCTTCCCCAATAGATTCTCACCTTTACTTCCATTGACTAAAAACCAATGAACTTTTTAGTCCTTATATAATAAAATGCAAATTACATAAATTTCATCATAAATCAACTTGAATCCTTAGCTTATTATACTCTTAATTACAAATTGTAAATGGCTTCTTGCTATCCTATTGATGTATTTTCATGGATTCACAATCTTCAATTGCCAAATCAATGGAATTCAAATTCCATCTCTATATGCATATGTTCTTCCTCTTCTTCTCATCCATCCCTTAATTTTTGTGTAACAAAAAATTTCAATTCTTCAACCATCTCTTTCTCCATAGTTGCAATTTTCAATCTCCCAATCTCTCTTTGGACCTCGAAACCGATTCAAGTTAATACCAAATCCATCGAACTACTAGATCAAGAAAGAATTTCTCTTCTCTTGAATAACCTAATAGATGATGTTTTAAGTTATAGTTCAAACAAGAGTAGATATTCTTCCATCAAAATTCCAACCAAGTTGGATTATATTCCAAACTTTAAGGACATTTTTAACACAGCTTTCCTCACACTTTCATTTTTGGTTTGTATCTATGAAGCTCCAGCTGATCTCCGGTCTGATTGTCTTGTCAACTTGAAGGCACAGTTGACTGATTCTAAGATGAGAGAAGCGTCGAAATCACTCATGAAAATCATAGGGTCGAATCTAGAAGAACAATGGATGCGTTCTATAAATCTTGCAATCACGAATTGGATTGGAGAACTTCAAATTAGCACTCAAAACTTAAATCTTAAAACACCATCACCACTTTTTTCTTACTCATATTCAACATTTGGGTTATGGAAAGTTCAATTGTATTGTCCTTTGATAGCTATGGATGTTGAAAGTTCAAGCAATGATCCTTTGGTTGATGAGAGATTGTTTTTCTCACTAAAACACCACCAACTTGAAGGGGTCATCCAATTCAACCATCAAGTCATCATTCAAGAGAATT
The DNA here is from genome assembly GCA_949673415.1 of Euphorbia schlechtendalii. Classification (NCBI taxonomy): domain Eukaryota; kingdom Viridiplantae; phylum Streptophyta; class Magnoliopsida; order Malpighiales; family Euphorbiaceae; genus Euphorbia; species Euphorbia schlechtendalii. Next base: position 9,650 of record CATIWQ010176980.1, on the reverse strand, counting down.
GGGTGGATGTGATTGTGGCTATAGATAATATAAGGTATGTCTATGAACTAGATTAGGAGAATTATCTACTTAAATTATGTGTTAGAATCTTCATAAAAAAATTATATTTTACAAAAGCTAGATTTGACTAACTCCAGCAGAAGGCTTTTTAGGCCATGGTATAGTTGTTTTCTTATTTGGTATATGTTATTTTATGCGATTTGTTACAAATTTTTTTTATCATGTTAAATAATTATTATTCATTTAATCTTTGTGTTGTGCAATTTAGTACTTTTATGATTTGCGTTGTAAAAAATTTATTAAAATAAATATGCATATTCGTATGAGAGATCGAAAAGTGAATAAATTGCGTATAATTGTATTGTTTTCTCGTTTTGTTTTCTCTATGCAGTTTCTTCATTCAAATGCATTTTCTCTTTATATAGACATGTATTTATATTTGTTATGATGTTTGTGTCAAAAAAATATTTGTTATGATGTTATGTCAACAATTTGGTATTAAATTGCATAGTTAGAAGTTGGTTGGATTTAAATTTTCATAAATTCATTTTGAAGTGGTTATTTATTTTCATTTGTAAAATTGAAATTCGGAGGTCTATCATAATGCATTAACCACGTAAAATATGTTTATGGAATGACGATAGCGATATAGAATTATAATTTAAATACTCTTTTTCTGACTGAAATTTAATCAATTTTTTCATTTAGGTGTGACGTTATTCGTCTAGTAAACGAGAAACTTATGAAAGAAAGAGGCGTTGGAATAGATGAAAAGCATTTTCCTTCGAGAATATCGTTGACTCTAACACCAATTAAACAAATTAACATAATAAGTGTTTCAGTGAGCAAATCTTCGAACAATCCAACGAGAGAAATTGAACTAGGAAAAAGTATCGAAACATCATTTGATCCTCCAAACCCATTTCCGGGGCTCAAGTTCGGACTTGGAGAGTCCGTATCAACAAGCTTGAAGCCATGGAAATTCGAGCAATCCATCTACGGGTACAGTACGATATTGAATTGGTTTCTTCATGATAGCATGAATGGAAGGGAAGTATCTTCCTCGAAACCTTCACTAATGGCGTTGTTGAAGCCGAAAGCTTGGTTCAAAAACCGATATTCGAGTGCTTATCGGCCGTTCAACAAGCAAGGAGGGATTATATTTGCAGGTGATGAATATGGAAATGCTATAAGCTGGAAAGTGGATAAGGCGGCAATTGGGAAAACTATGGAGTGGGAGATTAAAGGATGGATTTGGGTTACTTATTGGCCTAATAAATATAGAACATTTTATAGTGAGACTAGAAGGCTAGAATTTAGAGAAGTTTTTCAACTTACTATTGCTTAGTTTTTAACAATGGCCTTACTTATTTTTTATTTTAAAAAATGCCATATTTGTAATGAAATTAAGTTTGCAAGAATAACAGGATTGTTGTCTCCTATATTTAATTGATTTATTCTCATCTTTTTTTTTATTATCATTACCATGTTATATTTTCATTGAAAACTAATCGCCATCCTAATTAATGAAAAGATAAATAAAGAAAAAGTTATAGTGAAATGCACATAAATAATTCAATTGACAAATAAAAAGGAATAAAATAAAAAAAACTATCAAAACTACTAGAAAAAGACTGTAGAAACTTATCAGTAACCTTAATTACACTACAAACATATAGCTTATGTATCAATGAGTGTGCAAACCTGAACTGAAACCGCAAAACCGAATAATAAAACCAAACTGAATTGAATACTTTTCTATTCGATTTGATTTTTAAAATTATGATATTTCGGTTTTCGATTCGGTTTCGATTTTAACCGTAGTAAAACCAAACCTAATATATAACTAATAAATTTTGTGTAATATATATATATATATATATATATATATATATATATATATATATATATATATATATATATATATATATATATATATATACATACAAACTAATGTTAACTATACCTTACTTTCTCTTTTCACATCTTTTTTACAACATTACACCCTCTTTTTAACTACTCAATCGTCAATATTTACAGTCACTTCGCATTTGAAGTTCATTTTGTTGTTGACTTCTCGTTTTGTTTCAATAGAATTTACGAGATAAAAAAAAAAACTATATCAATATAACATCTCTTACTATAATTATGTATAATAAAATATTTGTATATTATAGATTTTAAGAAATTCGACTATAATCAAACTGAACTAAATCAAAACCAAAGTTTTTCAATTCGGTTTAAACCAAACCGAGTATATTTCGATTTGGTTTTGGTTATCATTTTTCAAACATTCAGGTTCGGTTCAGATTTGGTTCGGTTTTGAACCAAACCAGGTTGTGCTCACCCCTAAATTCAACTATAGTCACATAAAATATCATATCCCACTCTATTAAAAATGCATTTTTACCATTGTAAAAAGGTATAGGCTATGGCTACCTATTTTGTATTGGTTACTATCACTATTGGATGATGAAGGCCAAAAAACATTGAAGTCAGATTAACTTTCTAATCAGTGAAAAGAGTAAGCAAAACAAAGCATCATATTAACCAAAAACTCAATAATATTGAAATTTGAAGAGCGAGATAAAGTGGGGAAAAACATTGGTTTTAGATTTGTCTCATTTGTATACAAAAAACAATGTCCAACACAAATGACAAACTTAACGAAGTACAATGCTTATATATAATCAGAAGGCACTTGCCGTCAAAACCGAGTGCATATCATAAACCTTATGCTATGTAAATGCACTAATAATGAGCAAGAGAATGGAAGAATGAAAGAACCAGGCATATTGACAGGCAATACTTTCCGAAGATTACGTCACATTACGTTGTTGATACCGTGAAATGATGGCAAGACTGCAAGGAGAGGATCTCCATACCCAACACTATCTGTACCATTTACTATTAGTTAGCAAACAAATAATATATTTCCACCCAATGCAAGCATTCTTACAACAACTTAACTTCGAGACCCTTATAAAGTTTCATTTAATATGTTGTTTCAAAATTCAAATTCAATATAATGCAATTTAAGAGGGAACTAAGAGGTTGGTTATAGGGATCTTTCTGAAAGGTCATAGAAGTGAGATATCAGGCATACATTGAACATCTTTGAAGTAAGAGCTTAATATAATAAAATATCCCCCTCTTAATCAAGTCAAAAGGCATCGGATTCATGAAGCTAAGCTACTAACCTCTTTCAATCCCGGTAATATAAGAGATGCACCTAATTCTGCCTAATTTGACTAGAAAAGGAAAGCATCACTTTTACAGATGAATATACTCTTTGTTTTGTCATTTTTGTTCATAAATAAACATTTTTATGAAGGGATCCAGTCCGGATCATGAAAGGATCCAGTCCGGATCAGTCAAAATTGATCTTAGGTCCCAAATTGATAGCCAATAAAGTCGTCAATCACCATTTATTTTAGGGGGCATTTAAGTTCAACCAAAACATCATGATAGTTCTTTTCCTTTGTACCTAGGGCAGACCCATTTTATTGTTTCCGATTGTTAGGAACAAAACAAACATCATGAGTGCAATCAAACGACAGAAGTTATACCTCCTTCTTCGAAGAGGATCTTTAAGACTTCTCCATCCACATCTGACTGCACAGCGTAATAAATAATACAAATAAAATTAGAAGGATATCAGTAGGAAAATCTATCACACATATCAAAGCCAGATGCAAAGACATGGGATGTAGAGTCTCACCCTCACAGGAAGTTGAGACCCAAATTGATCCAAGTATCCTATCACCTGTCCTTCTGTAATAAGATCGCCCTGTCAATTTGACAACTTGTAAGCATTTGGAATTTGAATCTGATTCATAGTAGCCATGACATGATCTAGCTATCAGATCATAAAATAAAATAATAAACTGTGGCTGCATACTATTGTTGGAAGAGGGATCACAGAAATTGAACATATATTTTCATCTTTTCGAGTAAAGGACGTGACTTATTTGACCAACAATTGACTTCTCAAAATGCAAAACATGATGAGAACAGGCATGCCATAATAAAATATACCTCTTTGAATTTGGGAGGCAGCTTTATTCCTTTCACAGTTCTGTTTCTTTGGAAAGAGCCCACCTGACACAGAAGACATACATACACTCTTTAAAATCCATATTTAGTTGTTCCCTATAAATTATATCAACCGAAACTGATATATTTTCTGACTTTGGTAATCATCAGACAATCACCTACCGTTGGAGAAAAAACTAGAACATATCCAGTAGCTCCAGAAGCTTCTAATGCAGCTAACCTGGATGGCCTCTTGAAAGAAACATTTGTAAATGGGGCAGCTTTTTCATTAGAGGAAATTGATGGTGATGGTGGCGGGGCAACAGGAGCTGATACATCCATAGGTTTAGTAGGGATAGGTGGGGGTTGGATAGGTGAAATATTGGACAACGGAACCGTTGTAGCTCCAACATTCCGACGCAAATGCATTTCGAAGTCTCCAATCTATCACAAATAAACATCCAAAGAATCAAATGCGTGTGATATTGAAAGTTTATATTGAGAATGACCAGCAAAATTATCAACTTATGCTTTTGGCCAGCAATTTTTAATCTCAAGTAGGATCTAGCATTGCGTTTTAAAAAGCAGAACTTCCTAATAACAAATAATTGACAAGAATTATCTAAAGAAAGCAAGGCAGAATAAGAAAAACTTGAAGCTTACTATTAGAAAACATACCTTCAATTTCAGTTCAGCAATCTCTGTCTCGTCGCAAACCTCTAGAACCAGTTCCTGATAATTGATATGGTAAGCATGGAAACTATGTTTGTAGATTGAAAAAAAATACTTATCAATCAAGTTGAAGTAGCAGAGACCACTACCAACTATCAAAATAAGGGGAACTAGTTATCTTTGTGGAAAGGGAGAAACAAGGATTAAGTAAGCACTAATCAACGAAACTTTTTCCATTTGGATGGTCCTCTCAGAAGGAAAATGAAGTGACAACTTTTTACAGCTATAGAAAATGAAACTTCAAGAATACACTTTCAAAATCATATAACTGATAACAGGATACAAGTTCATATCTTAAATTCAAATTACAAAGATGAAAGATAAGATGAAATGGAAAAGATATTGTTTAAAGGCACCCTCTCCATGGCGCCTATCGAGGAATCCAAAGGAAAAGATCTCTTATCTTATGCATGGAAGATAGGGAGTGAACCAAGTACTAACTAGTTTCCAAGAGATTAAATTTGAGTAACAAATGTGGATTTGTGCTCAACCATGCATGAAATACATTTCAAACATGGGTAGACCAAGCATAACTTGCCAGGCTATCAAGGAAAGAAAGGGCAGATCGCAATTGTAGCATGAAAAAGAAAGTGAATTAAATATCTCTTTGTTCCCAAGTATCCATCAATCAAATGGCTCAGTTCTCTAAGTAAATGAACGAAAGAATAACATATTTTCCCTCAATTTGAGTCAGTAAATATCGATTTGCAGCTCAACCACACATTAAATACAATTTGGAGACCATAAAACAACCATAAAATGTAACTGCAAGGAAATCGAAGTTTAGTTAAAGGAATCAATAACTACTAATTCAAATGGAGCCATCAAATCATGGAAATCAATTCACTTCCTCACCATACCAACAGGATTTTGCCTATGCTTTTTCACTGAAATTCTGACATCAGAGATTTTCTTATTTCTTCTCTGGTGCTGAGCAATCAGCATGGGTAAGTGGCTTCCCCTCAAGGTTTAAAATGTAAGAGCTCTCATTTGACCCTGCTATGCTTCTTTCTAAATCATCCCAATTGAAGACTCAGGTAAAAACAGTAAATCAACTGTAGTCATCACGACTAATTCCAGCTTGTAGCCAGATTAATATGCAGCTGAAACCAATTGTTCACACTCGGATAGAAAAACCTAATCCATCACTACATTGTAAGATGTTGTGCAAGGCAAATAATCTTCAATTTTACAATAATGAAATAATTTAAAGCCTCAATTCTAAAGACACTAATCACGCACGAAGCCAAATTCAACAAAACCAAAATTTTCTCGCAAGTTAACAGCATTGAGGCAAGCAAGTAGACCTCCAAAAGTACGATCACTTACTTCAAATCCATTAGGAAAAGTAGCACTACGAATAGCACTCTTCTCTGATGAAGCTACCAAAGCACCACCTGAAAATATGAAACAAAAACTCTGAATCGAATCACCTACACTCAAACCGCCAATTAAAACCGAAAATCACGCTCACCATCAGCAGCAGCTTCAGGTGTTTTCACGCAAGATACAAGCGAAAAATTCCGCTTGTACACAGAAGAAACGAGCCTTGGTCCAACAGTCAAACGCTGGCCGTTAAATTTACCTGAACCAAAATGAGAAAGAACAACAACAGATCTCAGGTAACCGAATCCAACATATTGACGAAACGAAAAGGAGAAAAGAAGGGAGGTGACTTACACTTGAACGACTGGAGAGCAATTGAGGACTCCATTGAAGAGAAAGAAGGGAGATTTTGAAATCAGACGTAATTTTTTTCTTCTGGGTGAGGGAAAAAAAGCTAGGGGGAGCTATAGAAGAATGAGTGAGGGACAAAATAGGGAATTAAAAAAATTGTAGTTGGGTTAGTTGAGCGCCACGTGTGGATTTTAAGAGAGAAAGAGAGAGTATTGTCTTTGGAATGTCCGCCCGCTCCCTCAGTTTCTACACCCCCGTTTCGGTTTCTACCGGGGATGTAACGATGCGGCCGTTGTGGGTTCGGGTATTCCCCCTTTAATGTTTTAGAGAATTTTTCACCCGTCCATTCCACATTCGTGTGGATTTGGATGATTTTTGGGTAATCCCCGCCTTACATGTATGATCTCATTTACAGTAAAAGTTGCACTTCATTTAATCATAAATCAATAAATTTTAGATATAAGATTGTATAATAAAAGTAATAATTCGAAATGCTACAATGTTCTCATTGGCTCAATATGAATTTTTTTATCTTTTCTCATGCTTGTTAATTTATTGATTTTTTGTTTTTGCAAATTCAATGGTGGTGAAATTAGGATGGTCCTGTATAGAATGAGTATTTTACTTGCTATTATAATAGAGAGTTAAGTGATAAATTACTTGCTTAAATGCTATTTTGTGCACTTATTTTTTCGACTTTGATTGCTTTTTATTTTGAATAATTGAGTTTTTTTATGCAATACATAAATACTTTTTTGAAAAAAAGAATTCAATTAAATTAATATTAAGAAACCATAATTAATTAAATTGTAATATTTATTTATCAATAAAATTTAAGTATGCAATAGCATAAAAGATAATTGATTTAAATAAATTATATATGAAGTATAATTAAAAAATTGTATTTATGTGTTTTACATTCGGGTTTATTTCGGGGATTTATTCGGATATGGGTTCAGGTACCCAAAGGTTCGGAGTTGGTTCCACCCAAACCCGCCCACATTTTATTCACGGGTGTGAAATTTTCGGTTATTCCCCACACCCATCGATTCGGATTCCATGGGTTTCAGTTATTCACCGCCCTATTGACATCCCTAGTTTCTATGTTTAGCTTAGGGCTAATTGTATTTGAATTCTTTAGGTCACTCTTAAAATTTTGATTTTATAATTAGACCTTTAATTTTATTTTGCGATAATCCAATGGAATTAAATTTAAAAAATTAGGGTAAATTATTATAACCTCCTCATATTTTGACTAGATACATTACTACCTCTCTATGTTATGAAAAATAATTATAACATCCCTACATTTTACGATTTTCATACTATAACCTCCCTGCATCTTTAATTATGTGTATTTTTATCAAAATTCTCAACATAACAAATACTTGTTAGTATATTTAGTTTTATTTTGTTTGTATTATGAGGTTTGTAATAATAAAAAGTACATTTTTTTATAATTTATGAGACATTTTTGTAATTTTTAATATATAATTTCATTATATAAAATAACAATAAATAATCTTTTTAAGCATTTTTAATCCATAATATATTAAAATATGATATATATATATATATATATAATCAATTTTTATTCATAAACGTATATTATGTTAAAAAATTTGATATAAAATGAGATAAAATCTAACATAAGGAGATTCTAGTGTGAAAAAGACAAAACGTAGAGATGTGTAAGTTATTTTTCAAAACACAAGGAGGTTACAATTATTTACCTAAAAAATTAAAATAGCTTAACATATACAAATATCAATTTTTTCATGGTTCCAAAACTATAAATGGCATAATTAATACTAAGGAATGTAATGGGTGTTTTTCGTTATAGGTATTAACAATACTTTTGGGCTAATTGCTAACAAAGTTTGGTTTACATATGGCTCTAAGTAATGATAAACTCTTCCAAGTAATTACGTAATAGAGGGAAAAAAACAAAACAAGAAAAACAGCAAAAGGATTTAACTAAAGGCTCGTATAGGACCAAAATTATTTGATTTTAGATAAAAGTTAAAATACACAATATTTTTAAATATATTTTGTGAGTTCAATAAGCAACATCTGGAAAAACAGATGAACAAAAGTATTATTAAGCTCTAAGAATTCAGCATCCATTTCAGATCAATCTTATCAAAATATTGACTTTATAACACAATGTATAATAGATTGATTATAGAAAAATACACGTTTTAAGCAACTAAGATGTGTAATACTAAGACAGGGGGTGAAAGGATAGTATTTTTTCTGTAATTGTTTAACACAAGCAGCTTGTTTGTCTTGATCCAGTCCGATATGGTTAGGGGTCCGATATAGTTAGGGGAGAGCAAAATATTTTAAAACCAAACCGAACCGATCTGAACTGAAATCGAACCGAATTCATTCGGTTTGGTTTTCGATTTTTGGATAAAAAAACCGAAAATCCATAGAACCGAACCGAAAATCCATATTTTCATTTTTGATTCATCAATTTTGGCAATTGTTCTATGCATTTTCGGTTTTATGCATATTGTAGGCGTTTTTTGAGATTTAAGGGTTGTTAGATTTTGACATTTTTTATATGTTTTCTCATCGGAAATGGGCCAACGATCCAATTTTGCCAAAAAACATCGTTTAGGCCTTCAATTTTGCCCCTTTCGCAGAAGAGGTAGATATGAGTTGATGTATTTTTTTATTATATTTTTTTGAATATATTATTAAAGCCGTCGGGACTGATGGGGCTCGAACCCGCAGCTTCTGCCTTGACAGGGATTTTCCGATTTTAGAGACCTAATTGCAATTTTTTAAAAGTTTCTGTGCTTGTCTTTTAATTCCAGGCTTTTAACAGGAGTTTTCCTAGCTTATTTATAAGAGAAAAACAATGTCAATTTTAATTTTTGTTCTCAACTAATTTTTCAATTTGATTTTAACAATGACATCACTATTATTTATTAGTTGAATTGTGATTATTGGTATTGAATATGGATTTTGCCAAATTTTGTTACTGTTAGTTTTTATGTGTTTATGGGCCAACGGTCCAAAGTCACCACGGTGTGAACTCAGTTAATTTTCGATCGTTGAAGTTGCAATTTATTCATAATTTGATTATTAATTTATCGTTTCGAAGTTTTTCATAGACCGCTGCATCAACTTAGGCATTTTGGAAAGTAGAATTTTTTAACAAATTTTTGACATTTTCGGTTTAACCATGTTTCGAA
>CATIWQ010176973.1:0-20121 GCA_949673415.1 Euphorbia schlechtendalii | reverse complement strand
TGTATACGTATATATATATGTATATGTATATGTATATGTATATGTATATGTATATGTGTGTGTGTGTGTGTGTGTGTGTGTGTGTGTGTGTGTGTGTGTGTGTGTGTGTGTGTGTGTGTGTATATATATATGTATGTATGTATGTATGTATGTATGTATGTATGTATGTATGTATGTATGTATGCTATTTTATATATGTATATATTCATTGATATAAAAAATAAAGTTTGTGACTATTTCATAACTTGAATGTGCAAGGACATAGTGGGAGCTATGTGGAGTGAGAACTGCACACACGTGTTATTATGGAAAAGTATAAATATCCCCAGTCACAATTTCATTGAGACTGGACATTAATGAAGCGGATATACTAGCATGTGTACGAGTATCCTCAGAACTGATATAGTGGTTACCTTGTGCGGAAGTTGCTGTACTTTGGGTCATACTCATGCATGGAAAAAAATCTTCTGTCGCCAAATCTCTGTACCCAACTCTGTCCCCCATTCAAAATGTTACCATGTGTCATTTTTAATGAAATAAAAATTGAAAAAATAGGAGAGAGAAATTAATAACTATTAAACTATAATATAATATGACACATGGCAGCATTTTGAATGGGGGACAGAGTTGGGGACAGAGGATTTTTTTCCCTCATGCATTACCTGTTATTAGGATAATACATATGATTACTGGTATAGTGATGACCGTTCATTGGTAAGCCAAATAGTGAGGATGGGATCCATTACTCTTGATATAGTGATATAATGGGAGTTGTACCTTAAGGCCTCTTGTGGAATTAACACACAAATAAACCTCTGATCAGACTATGAGATTGATAAAATGAGTTTGTAATCAATCTTAGTACATAAATGCGAGTGGTGTTCTTCATGAACAAGTCTAACTTTGGTATAGCTACGGCTATTACCTTAGCTAACACTTTATCAAAGCTCAATAAACTGAATGGTACTTAACATGATGTAAGGAATATATTGTATTGGTTACTACTGTGGAACCGAATCAAGTCATAAGTATGTGATGCTCCGAGTATCGGGGAATTATACGCCTTTGCTAAAAATCCCAATTGATCATCTAGAGTTATCGGGTTCCATATCGATCTGGAACACTAAGCCTAAAGGTTCATGGATGGGAAGCCAAGTTTAGGTTAACCTCTAGCGGCTCTATACTTCGAGATTCTATGAGGTAACAAACATTGGGCTTTCATCGGACCAAACAAAAACTTATAAATGGGGTCTATACCAAGAATATAAGGGTAATCAAGTTCATTTAGATACACCATTAAATGGTCAGATCAGTTTACCATTTTGAAAGAGGGAATAGGGACAAGTATGTTAATATGTGTAGCAAGGGATTTTTACCCATTGTAAGTGGGACCCAAGAACATGGGTTGTTCACGATAGGGCTTACATGGCTGCCATGCAAGCACTAGGCATGCTTGGGGGCTACTAGCATGGCTAGCATTGCTAGCGCACACTGGTGGGAAGCGGCACCACAAATCAGGCTTGCAGGAAGTCCCGCAAGCTCACGCTTATGGGACAAGGCAAGCCTAAATGGGCTTGCCTTGTGCGACAAACACCCCACTAAAGCAGTCTATGTACGTAGGTTAAACCTATGGAGCTTGGAGCTCCGCATGGTGACCCACGTGTGGGATGGGGATTGGGGAGTTCTTTTGCTCCCCTTCTTCTTATATAAGGATTTTTCTCCTTCTCTTTCAGTACACTTCAGTTCAACCTTTCTCTTCTGAACTTAACTTCTTTATGGCAAAATTATTTTGAGATCCTACCGGAGTTTATCTTTTATTTGCCAGATTCTTTTGATGTCTTATTCCCTTTTTGGAAAAGAGTCACCACATTTATTTTTGGGTTAGTCTACAAGTGGTCTAGCAGCCACTTGTAAACTTACAAAAGTTCTCCCTCTCAAGGAGGTTTTTGGTTAGTGAGGTTTGTGTGGACTATTCATAAAGGTTTTCCTACTTTGGAGGCTAAATGCTAAAGGAGTTCAGTCCAACTGGTCTAAGGGATCACTCTACTACAACAAGGGATAGGCACACATCAACTGGTATTATTGCTTTATACTTAGATGCCAGGTCTCTTTTAGTATATGTTTATACACTTAATACATCTATGGAACGGTTTAGTTAAGTTAATAGTACTTCACAAGACATTAGTCTTGGAAATAAAAAATTACTTAGGATATTGAAATTATTTAGGTACTAAGTATACTCTTAATTAAGTATGTCAGCTTGAGGTTTTTTTATGAAGACAACTCAGCTTGAAATAGGCTTAGTTAAGTTATGGCTCAAAGTAGTAAAGGTTGCCAAACTGAGTAACTTTTATTGCATTAATTATTTGATATAACTCAACACAAGCTGAGTAACTTTATTCATTTATTCCTAGCTTAATTTGAGTTCCCTATGCGATGTTGACCTACTAAAGACACCATGTGTTTTAACCTTTGTGAAAACATATATATTATTTATTGATGCTTTTCAGGTACAAAAGAGGACTTGGCACTGAAAATAAAAGAATATTTATGTGGTCCTCGCAGCCAAAAGGTATCAGTACGGAATGCTAGGATATCCTCACTAAAAGCCAAGTAAAAAAGGAGTCATTTGACATTCACCATTTTTCAGCATCGTTGTGCCATCTGCAACATCAACAAAATCATCCAATCTCTGATCAACACATTTCATCTCGCATGCCTCTCTCAAACAAAATTGCTTGAAGAAATGAGTCTTTAATGAGAAATAGATTAACGAATTAATCTCGCACCTCAATGTTTAAAATCATTATCTCTATTTGTCCACAAATCTATTTCAAACGAATATATTTCAAAGCTGTGAAGAGAAGAGATTTTGAGAGCTAAGTCAAGTTGAGACATTTAAAATGGCTACTTAAATAGAGCTTGGTGTAGACATTTTGGTAAATCATCTTGAATTTTTAAAGAGTTGAACCTTTGCTAAAGCAAACACAGCCTTTGAAGTTCAAAATCAAGCAATCAAAAGCAAACAACTATTTTTCCATCTATTTATAATAGAGAGAAACCAATTAGGCTTAGATCTTAGCTAAGTTGTTCATTTGTAAAGGAACCAACAATCTATAATTTGAGTTTCTCTGTGCGAAATCATTTCTATTCAAATCTGCATGAGTCTGTTTGAGAAGGGTACAAAAACTGAGTAGAATGGAAGTTAGCTTGGAAGGTACTTGCTGTAATCTCTCCTACCCATTGTTAAAGGCTTTCACACTTAGTAAAAGGAAAGAAAAACTAGCGGATTCAAGTTTTGGAAAAAGTATTCGAGAACTAGAGGTAGGCTAGGGACCGAAACATGATAAATCGAGGTGTATTCCTTCCTTTAACTTATTTTATAATTTTTGACAGTTTGCGTTCATACATCATTTGTTTCTCTCTATTTTATTTGCTTGAAAAGTATCCTAAGTTGAGTGAGATTTTACTCAGCATAGTTTGTGAACAAACCAAGGTCAGCTAAAGCTAAGTGGTTTGTGTTTTAGCCAATACTGCACTTAGCACGTTACTCAACATACACTAAATTAACTTGGAAAAAGATTTTTAGATTCTAAGAGAAAAAGTTAAATCAGCATTCACCCCTCTTTGCACGATTATTTAAGCGAAGTGGACCAACAACATTGTTCTTCTTCCCTTTTTAGATATTTTAATGTAAATTAACATATGTTTTTTAAGAACTATATCCTTAAGACTTTCCTTTATGCCAAATGTATTTAGGAAGAATCTTAGATATCAGATGAAAAATTTCTACCATTTCCAAGAAATTTGTAACTACATTAAATAAACTAATTCTATAAGAATGGGTTAAGTGCATCACATATGCTCCCACTAAAAGTGATGAACTGATCACTAGTTAGATCTTCTTTCAATTTATTGATCAAACTTGGACATGTCTCTCTTACATGAATTGTAACACTTAAATCACTTATAGCACTAAGACAAATTATATAGGTCATTCAACTCTTCTTCCCCCATGAAAGAAACATATTCTTGCCATACCTGAGTTGGTTTGTACCACTCTCTTTGAACTCATACACAACATGCTCAAAGTATAAGAGCACTCTATATTCCTCTAGCACAAACTCAAACTTCAACGTCCAGATAACCTATTAATTAGCGTTAAGAATCTAAGTTTACTACAAGCAAATTTATAGTAGAAGCCATTATTGATATTCTTTAATCATTAACGAGGAGACCAAACACGTATACAAGGATTTAAGTCAATTTATATGAGAAATTATGTGTTAATTACTATTCACTTAAATACAAAATTTCTAAAAAACATAAACCTCAACCGTAGTATCGAAAAAGATATAAATACCCCATCACTCACTAGGTGAAAACACTTGCATTGGTGCTGAGTACTACATAGTTTAATAGATATATACTCAGCTATTCTAAGTTAGCTTTTGTTGATTAAAAAGCTAAGTTTCTTAAAACTTAGAGAAATAAATAACACTTGTGCTACTAACAGTTTCTATGAGAAACGAAATATTCTTTCGATGCTTTTCAGGAGAAAAGACGTTGAAATTAAAGAAGATATTTTAGTTGTCCTCACAAATAAAAGGTGTTAGTACGAAATGTTGGAGATTCCTCGCTAAAGTCCAAGATAAAAGGAATTCTCTTTCATGCGCCATTTCTCAGTGTCTCCATGAAACTCTGCAACATTAGCATGTCAACCAATCTCAAGTTTCCACTTTACATTTCACGTGCATCTCTAACAGAACGAATTGGTTAAAGGTAAACGAGTTTTTGATGCATTGGGATAACTGATTAATCTCAAACTTCAATGTTCCAAATCACTATAGTGGAGAATGGGGTACGTGTAGCAGTTGATCTGGAGGATTATGATGATGCTGATCTTAGGCTTCTCAAAAAGAATGCCATAGTGATTAATTACTTACACTATGCACTAGATCTTACTAAATTCAATAGGGTCTTGGGTTGCAAGATAGCATAGGAAATCTGGAAGAAGTTGAAGATTACCTATGAGGGGATTGACAAGGTCAAAGTGTCCAAGATCAACCTCATGCTAAGAGAGTATGAGATGTTCCAAATGGGCGCCAACGAGGGTATTCAAACCATGAATACTAGGTTCATTAACATCGTTACTGAATTGAAGAGATTGGGAAAGCAATTCACCGAGGAAGAGTTAGTGAAGAACATTCTCTGCACTCTTACCTTAGAGTGGGATGCTAAGAAGAGCGCGATCGAGGAGGCTCATGATCTTGAAACCTACAGTTATGATGAGCTGATAGACACCATGCTGACTCAAGAAATGTCCTTGAGGAAATATGCTGATAACTCCAAAAGGAGTAGAGGTAAGGAAAGAGAGGGAAAAGCCATTATATTGAAAGCTGATTCGTTTGATGAATCCACAAACTGCGATTCTGATAAGCAAATGGTCCTTCTGACTAGGTGTTTCAAATGCTTCATGACGATGGATAGGAAGTTCAACAAGAAGAAGTTTCCCACTAAATTCAAGTCAACTCAGCACTGATGAGAAGTTGAGGAATGACCCAAGAAAGAACATAGCAAAGATATCAAATGCTTTGGCTGTGGTGAGAAATGCCATATCCAGTAGAGCTTTCTAAGGACCAAGAAAGATAGATTAAAGAAGAGGTTTGTAAAGAAGAATGAGGCACTTACTGCCACATGGAGTGATTCAGAAGAGTCTTCTTCATCTGATGAAGAAGCAATTATTTCTACCAACCTTTGCCTGATGGCCATAGAGAATGAAAGGGGTGAAGGCTCAGTACCTACCTCAAGTAGAAGTCAAACCGTTGCTGACTCTGATGCTGAGCACAATAAAGGGAAAGCTCCTCAAGTTGAGGTAAATTATGAAATCCCTTTGTCTATAGAAGAGTTCACCCAGGCACCATTTGATGTCATGAAACTGACTAATAAGTCAATGAAAAACATCAAAGAGTTAGTGAGAAGTAGTGAAGATCAAGATGACACTATTGCTTCCTTGTCTCTTGATATCCGCTTTCTCAAGAAAAAGCTAAGTATCAAGATTGTCAAACTAGCAAGCTCACTAAGCAATTGGATGAGTTGACTGCTGAGATAACAGCTTTAAAGAATAATTCCTCTAAAAAGAAGAAAGTGAGCCATCCCAAAGCAAAAACATACTGGAGTAAATTAAGCCTTGCTAACAAGGGAGGATCCAACTTGAAAGTATGGGTACTTAAGAATACATAACTATTTTACAGATGAGCCTTAGATCTGCTGATGACTCTGTAATGTGGTATTTGGATAGCGAATGCTCAAGGCATATGATGGGAGATGAAAGTTAGTTTATCTCATTGGAGTGCAAAAGAAATGGAAGTGTTAGTTTCAGAGATAACCAAGAAGGTAAGATTGTGGGCTATGGTACTGTTGGTGTCTCTCATTCAATCGAAGAGGTTTCCCTAGTCAAAGGACTCAAGTTCAACTTACTTAGTGTAGCCCAGCTTTGTGACAAAGGCAGGAAGGTTACATTCAACTCAGTAGGTTACTCAGTTATTGATTGTAAGACTGATTCTACTATACTCTTTTCTCCTAGAATCAATAATGTTTAAATGTTTGATTTATCCCCTAGCTCCAATAATGTTTGTCTTGTATCTAAGGAGGATAATTCGTGGCTTTGGAATAGAAGGTTGGGCTATATAAATATGAACATTCTATCAAAAATGGCCAAAAAGCAATTGGTTGTGGGGTTACCCAGTATCAACTTTGAGAAGGATAAACTTTTCTAAGCTTGCCAACTAGGTAAGCAGGTTAAGAAATCATTTAGGTCAATTATCATTAAAGCTCTTCCACCTAGATCTTTTCAGCTCAGTTCAGCCTATGAGCATGGGTGGTAAGAGATTCTTATTGGTGGTTGTGGATGACTTCACGATATTCACTTGGGTAGTCTTGCTGAGTAGTAAAGACAAAACATATGAGTCTTTTGTCAAGCTCAGTAATCAGATAATGAATGAAATAAGAACTAAAATCAGTAGAATCCGATGTGATCATGGAAGTGAATTTGAAAATTTTCATTTCGAAGAATTCTGTTCGGCGCATGGTATTGACCACAACTTTTCTGCTCCCTATACACCTTAACAAAATGGGGTTGTAGAAAGGAAGAACAGAACATAGTTGAAATGGCTTGATCCATGCTGAGAGATAAAAATCTACCAAAGTAATTTTGGGGAGAAGCTATTAACACAGCCTATTATATCTCTAATTGAGTTTTAATTTTCCCAATTCTTGAGAAGATACCCTATGAGCTTTGGCGAGGGTGCAAGCCTAAGATTGGTCATCTCAGATCATTTGGCTGTAGGTGCTTTATTCTTAACACAAGGGAGCAATTAGGTAAGTTTGATCCTAATTCTGATGAAGGCATCTTTCTAGGATACTCAACTAATAGTAGGGCATATATAATATATATCAAGCAAGCCAGCCCATTAGAGGAGTCTATGCATGTAGATTTGG
Source organism: Euphorbia schlechtendalii (assembly GCA_949673415.1). NCBI lineage: Eukaryota > Viridiplantae > Streptophyta > Magnoliopsida > Malpighiales > Euphorbiaceae > Euphorbia > Euphorbia schlechtendalii. The sequence goes on along the minus strand of CATIWQ010176973.1, from coordinate 12,621 downwards.
ATGAAACTAACAATGCAGATAGATGTGCATCTGATGAAGATGAAGGAGTAACCCAGCAAGGAAATCAACTTAGCGTGTCACTCTCTATGCTGCCCAACCCAGTAGAAGAACCTGTAGCTGAGGAATTCAAAGAAGACAATGATATTTCTATCAACTTTAACGATGATGAAGATCAACCTCCACCTCAGCAATCCATTATAGATCTTCTAGCTGTTGATCAGAGTATATCAAGGGAGATTTGAACTCATCACAATTATCCACTAGATAGCATTGTTGATGATGTTCATAATCTAGTTATGACACGAGGTCAGCTCAGTAGGATGATGAGTCATCCAGCTTTCATCTCATCGATTGAACCCAAGAAGTTTGAAAAAGCAAAAGGAGATAATTATTGGATGATTGCAATGTAAGAGGAGCTGGATCAACTCAAGCGCAATGATGTTTGTGATCTAGTTCCAAAGCCTAAAGGGAAATCAATTATCGTAACCAAATGGGTTTTCAAGAACAAGCTAGATTAAGATGGCTCTGTTGTTAGGAACAAGGCCAGGCTTGTTGCTCAAGGCTAAATCATCAAGAAGGCATCGATTATGATGAAACTTATGCTCTAGTAGCCCGACTTGAAGGTATTCAAATCCTATGTACTTTCACATCTCATATGAATTTCAAGTTATTTCAAATGGTTGTTAAAAGCACATTCCTGAATAGATTCATTTAAGAAGAAGATTATATACACCAGCCTCCAGGCTTTGAAGATCCGAAGAATCCTGAGCATGTCTTCAAACTGAAGAAAGCTCTCTACAGATTGAAGTAATCTCCAAGAGCTTGGTATGAAAGGCTGACCAACTTTCTTATAAGCAAAGACTATAAAAGAGGGAAAGCAGATATGAATATGTTCATCCGGCAAAGAAAAGAAGATTTGTTGCTAGTCCAAATCTATGTGGATGATATCATTTTTGGAGAAACTGATGAGAAGTTATGCAACGAGTTCAATAATGAAGAGCGAAATCGAGATTTCATTGATTGGAGAGCTCAACTTTTTCCTTGGACTTCAAAATCAAGTAGAGTGAAGATGGAATCTTCATCAACCAAGAAAAGTATGCCAAAGAAGTCTTGAAGAAGTTTGATATGGTGTATTCGAAGCCAATGTCCACTCCCATGGCTACTGATACAAATTTGAGTAAGGATGAAGCTTGTAAACCAGTAGATAGTAAATTCTACAAAGGTATTATCGGTTCTCTTCTTTATTTAACTGCTAGTAGGCCTGATATCTAGTATGTTGTGTGCTATTGCGCACGTTATCAAGTTGACCCCAGAGAATCTCACTTAGAAACTATTAAGAGAATTCTCCAGTACTTGCAAGGTTCTATTGATGCAGGTATGTGGTATCCCGACAACGTGGATTTCACTACAAGAGAATTCACAGATGCTAACTATGGAAGAGACAAGCTCAACAGGAAAAGCACCACTAGAGGATGCCATTTCCTTGGAAAAAGCCTTGTCTCATGGTATAAAAGAAGCAAATTTCTATTGTGCTGAGTACAGTTGAAGTTGAGTACATGGTAGCATGAAGTTGTGCAGCACAACTGCTATGGATTAAGCAGCAACTGGAAGATTATGGTATAAAGTTAAAGTGTCTCGAAGTTATGTGTGATAACAAGAGCGTAATTAAGTTATCCAAAAATTCAATTCAACATGGCAGGATGAAGCATGTCAATATTCGAGATCACTTCATAAGGGATCATGTGCTAAGGGAAGATTTCAAGATGGAGTATGTTCCTGCAGAGGAACAACGTGCTGACATATTCACCAAACCATTACCCAATGAGCAATTCAATTTTTTAAGGCAGCTTATTTGTATGGCGAACCCGCTATGAAGAAGTAAAATTAAGAATTTTTACTATGTGTTGGAAATCAAATTCAGCCAAAAAAGGTAACACGTATTTAATACCGTTCAATTTCAATGTAACGCTATGAGATTCAGTTTCGCGGTTAAAATCAAAACCCACGTTTTCAAAAAGATGTACTTTTAAATTGGAACCGTCTATTGTTAAACTCACCATTTTACTAAGTTGGTTTGTTAAGTGTTAATCTCAGTGTTAATCTTGATCTTTCTTTGGGTGAACACCACGTATCATCACCACTTCAAGAGGTTGATAAAAGCTGAAGGAATTGAAGAGAGAGGTTACCTGCTTTTGCTAAATTAAAATTGTTTCAGAAGCAAAGAACCCTAATTCTCTTTCTCTCAAAAACCCTTACTCTCAAATGGCTATTACCAGAACTACTTTCAGGCTCCAATCTACAACAACTAAGAAGCTAATTGTGAATGTTGAAGGTAAAATGGAGAAAGTAACCTTGGAAGAAGGAACTTTGTTCACCAAGGTAGATTGGGTAAATAACTTAGATTTTAGCCTGGTATATGAGGTCGATTATGAGAGTCTTCTGAGAAATTGAGTCATGCATAGGATCATCAAGTAGTAGAACCTAAGCTCATTTCTTTAGATGGAAGGACTTGCTATTACTGGAGTTATTAGGGCTTTCTATTCCCATCTCTATACCATTCAGCACCTCAATGATGTCTAGCTGGTGGAATTTGGAGGAAAGTCCACCCTCATATACTCAAGGTTGATTGGAAGCATCATCAACATGCCTCACAAAAACACTCAGTTCTGCAGAACCGGTGATGAAGACACCGTAATTATTCCTGATGATTGGGAACTCCCCTCCAACTATGTGTTAAGGGAGATTGTTGCTTGTAGAATGAGCTGGACAGTAAGAGCATGCCACAAATTGGTGGTCAAGCTACTATTATGTGATAGACTAGGTCTATCACAAGATGTACCTACTTCGAGAGGTGTGTGGTCTACCATATGGTAAAGGTTGAAAGGCTTAACTAGCCTGTGGTGATCCTTCACCACTTGGCCAAGCTGACTACCATCTATCATTATGGTTACCTCATCACTGCCTTGATGAAATTAGTGAAGATAGATATAGCTCAGTTCCTTGGCGAGTTTGGTGATACTATTGTACCGATGAAGAAGACGTTGGATCTCACTCATTTCACCAAGCTGTATCATGACCAGGTGCACACTAGATGCAACAAGGCATAAGAGAAAAAAAAGCTCAAGTGCATACTGTCAGTAGTGCCGGTGGATATGCCAAAGGAGGGAGAAGATAGATTCATGGTGGATTTTGAGGGATGTGAGGAAATTAGTGATGATGTTCTTCTTATAGCTAAGTTGGAGTAACTCAGCACCACCGTCAAGTCACCAAAGCCAAAGGCAACTTCTTCTAAGGCCAGGAAGAAGAGCCCCACTAAATCAAAGGCTGATGAAGTACCTACTCAGCGTCTAATAAGGAAAAGGAGGCAAATGAAAGCTAAGATTCACGCTCAGAGGGAAGTTGAGGCAAAATAGCAGGCTAAGGAGTAGGAAGATGCAACTAAGGAAGAGGAAACCCTACGCTAAAGAAAAACTTGTTGTTTCAGAAGAATTTAAAGAGTAGGGTGATCTTAAGAAGTTAAAGGAAGAGCACATAATTAATCCTTGGGCTGCGATTGAGGTTAATGAGGCCATTGCCAAAGCTAAAGGTACTCAGAGCAAGCGATCTGCCACCAACCGGCCCTTACAAAAGAATGTGCAAGTGGTGAGCAGCGACAAGGATGTTAGAGGAACCCTACATCTTCATCAGGAAGAGTCTAATCTTCCTTATCCTAACATCCCCACACAAACATTCACTCAAATTGAGGAAATTCCTACTCAGTTTGATATAACACAAGCTAATCCATCCTTGGATCAATCAATTAACTAGAGGTACCTTTAAATCCTACCCCCCTTTCTTTTGTAAATCCTAAACTCTCTTCTCCTGTAAAAATCCTAGTTTCTACTCATATAGATAATGAAATACATTCTTCTATAAATCCTCCACCTTCTAATATTGAAAATTTCCAAGTTATTATACCTTCTTCTCTAATAAATACTCATTCTTCTCTAGAAAATATACCTTCCTCTCCCACAAAAAAGCCAAGACACTTTTTCTCCTCAAACCTCTCCAAATAATACCCAAGAACAAACTACTGCAGCTTCTCTTCTCCAAACACAAACAAAAATAATTCCTTCCCCTGTAAAACCTAAAACCATCCCTTCTTCTTCAATTGGACAAATTCCTAACCTGCCACTAGTTCAAACCCATCCTTAACCTCTCTAATCCCTCTAATTAGAGAAATTCCTCATGTTGAGAACTGCACTCGATAAGGAAATGCAAGTGGTCCTAGTACTAAGGTAAATTTTATAGCTAATGAAGTACTTGAACCTAGTAGTAATCAAGTTTAAGAGGACATGGTTGATTCATCCATCCTGGCTTAGATAAGAGATTTGGCAAGGAAGAAATTTTCATCTCTCAACATAGATGCTGAGTTGGATGGGATAGTTAGCAATTTGCTACTGACCCAAGAATTGATGGGCTTGTCTTCCAAACTTGAATTTGATGAACATTCAGGCTTGCCTACTAAATCTCCCTACTTTGAGGATTTTGAGAAGATTCAAGGAAATTTATATGTGATTCAAAATCATTTAGCCAAGGAAAGTTCTAAAACTTTGGTGGACAAGATGGCTATGATCTTAGCCGGTTCGTTAGAGTTTGCAGCCAAGCTTGGGGCAGCAGTTACTTCCATCCCCATGTCTATTGCACTCGCTAACACTATTGTAGGAAAGATAAAGGGTAGCATAGACGCTGTTGCTACGCAGCTAAGTAGTTTGAGTTCCACCATGGAAACTCAAGTTACACAACTCCACAAATTTAGTGAAGAATAAGTCAAGATCAAGAGGAGCACCGATAAGAAGATTAACAATTTTCTCAAAGAAGTTGAAACAACTAAGGATATAAGCCATAGTATGGTGAAAGTATTGGAGACCATGTCCAAGTTCTTAATAAATCATGATGGTAAGGTCGATCAAATGCTGAAGACTGTGACTAAGATCACTGCTAAAGTAGACAAGAAGCTTGTGCTGAATGTTGATTCTCTCTCCTCAAAGTTTGATATTATCTGCAAGGAGATTAATGATCACATGGATGATAAGGTTTCAAGGTCTCATAAATTTCTTTTAGATGCTATGGGTAAAATCTTCCCTGAACTACCAACAAGCCTTCCACCAACAAAGTCTCTCTATCTTGAAACTAGCATGACCATTCACTCTCAGATGAATGTTCTCAAGACCAAGGTGGAAGATTTTCAAAAGTATTTGGGATGATGGTTTCAACTAGAACTTATGATGCTAAGGACATTGACTACACAACATGATGTATGTCTTCAATCTACCCTAAGATCCTTAACATGGAGGCTAAATTGAAGATCGCAATCTCTACATCAGATTTCAAAGCTCTGCTACAATGCTTTCAACAATTCACATGCCAAGGATTCGACCAAATAGCTCATCTTTCCAGTTCTCACCATCTTTTCCTCAACGAGCTTAATGACCAAGAATTCCTAACCTCAATGGGCAAGCAGATGTGGAGAAGGAGATTTCCCCGCAAATTATTAGCAAGTAAGAGAACTTCCAACCTGCCTTAAACTCATTCAATGTCTTCTTGAAACAAATCATGAAGAGATAAATATCAATGGGGGAGAAGGTAGCTGAAGATGCTCGCAAAACTACAAATCTTAAAAAGGGGTTTATTCCAAGGCGTCCTTAGTATCTGCCGCATACTTCGCATCATCAACATCAACCTCAATAGCAGTTGATAAGTGTACAATTACACTTAATATAATATTAATGTTATACACTAAACACTATATTTTAATTCATTTTTATACTTCATATAAAAGATTTCACATGGTATGTAGTTATTTTTTATGCAAATGCAGATACTAGGTAAATCTTGGGAGTAAAATGATCAAAAGTGGTTTTCTATGAAAAAGAATGAAAAAGGTGGAAAAAGATGCGTGGAACTTAAAGATTTGGCTTAGGATCGAAGCTGTCAAAGATCGGTGAAGTTGCAAGGAGAGTTCTGAAGAAAAATGCAATTCATAGTCGCGACAATCATTCGTGGTCGTGACTTGTCTTCTTCATATCAGAAGTCTGCTAAACAAAGATTCACGGTCGTGACATGTATATCATGGTCATGACATAGACGGTTTTCTAGTATTATCTTCTTAACTACCAACCGCCAGATAAGCATGATCAACCACAATCAACTACCAATGATAAGACACCTATCAGAAGTCAACCAATCATGAAAAGGTGATTGCGGATTAAAACAAAAATTCTCAACCAATCATAATGAAGAGATGCAATCATTCACCAATGGACACAACCCTTCATTTGGATAGATGCAACCCTTCGAACTCTATAAATAGGGTTCCATTCCTCACAAATTTCATGCATCAAGGAGTGCATGGTGTGGATCATAGTGCACCACCAGAGAGGAGAGCATTAGAGTGCAAATATAGGGTAATATATAGTGTGTGTAGATAGAGAGTTCGCTACGTTCATAAGCGTTAGCGAGAAAATGTTTAAGTGATTCGAATCCTTGTTTCGATCATTAGAATTCTTTATATTCTTTAGCGATTGTTGTATAAGTGTACTTGCAAATCACTTATCAATAAAAGTTTTTGTTCTTCAATATTCGTTTGTTCGATATTCACAAAGAATAGCATCCTAGCGGAGGTTCTGTACGGGTCGAGACCGAATTCAAAGCAGATGCAGGAATTGCAGGAATTGACGACTCCCATTAAATAGTGGATATGGTTTGATCAACTTTAGCTTTCACTTGCATACCTTACAACTTTACTTTGCTTTCTGCTTATATTTTCTATTTCGAAGTTTATGATATGTCTATGTGTCATAATGCGTATTTCGTGTTAAGTCTTTTATGTTAATCAAGTTATATGCATTGGAGTTAATTTTAATAGTAATTTCGGGGTTAACAACATCCTGTATAATCGCTAGATCTGTGATATAACGTTGTTTAGTGAGCCAGCATTTTTTGAATGGTAACTTGCTAAATGTGGTTATGTGAGAGCGACTCGTACTAAGCATTGTATTGATGTTGTCCAGGTTTATATGATAGTCTTAATTCGTTTGCGTTAGATATAGAAAAGTCATTTCATTTGTTGCTCTGCGGTGAATAATTGAACATCTAAGTATTTAGAACCGAGTCTATTAGATTAGTTTAGTGAATCGTAACATCTTTGTTGAACTTACATGTTTTCTCTGCTTTCCTTATTTCGTGAGGAAAATCTATATATTTAGATTCTCTAATCTTTCATACCTATATTTACTCATATTTCATTCTAATCTTCCTATCCAAAAAACTATACATTATTTTATTTTCTTTTTATCTTATCTTCCTTGTTGATCTTTAGAACTAGCCCTTTCTATGGGATCGATATCTTTTACAACTACATCGCAACTGTATACTTGCAGTTTATCATCATTTTTCTATTTGATAAGGGATATTGACAACACCTATATTTCACGTGAACAAGTTTTTGGCGCCATTGATATTTAGCCGAACTCTGTGCATAAAAGTTATTAAACTTATCAGTAGAAAAGTGGCGCACAAGTTTTTAGCACCGTTGCCAGGGAAGGTAAGTGCATTTTAAAGATCAAAGTTCCGGGGAAGTTAAGTAAGTTCTATAGTTTTTATCTATTTGTTTTATTTCCTATACCATACAATTTTCTAAATTTCATTCTACATACGAAGAGATTATGAAATAATCATCTTGGAGGTGATAAGTCATAATATTTCATCTTAATTCTTGACAAATAGAAGATTTTCTTATATTTTTCCTATTCGTGTTCTTGACTGTCTATCGCGCTCGTGAATTTCCTTTCAAAACTTACTATTTCTCAAAATTTTGTTAGTCACGATCGTGACCTGTGCAATAACTGCAGCAGTTTGGGTAGTTATTCGATAGTTTTTCCACTACACTCTATATATTGATGCACGTTTGTTCATCAATCACCCACTTCTGCAATTTGAGTTCTTCAATCCAAAATCTATTTCAAAAACTTAGAAACTTTCATTCCTTATAAATTTTCTTTCTTATACAATGGTTTATCAGGCGAGATCGAGTGTATTTCCATCCAAAAATATTTAGGAATGGTACGAAGCGCCATTTCCTATCTATTCAAAGGAAGAAGGAGATCATTTTGAAATGATCCGATTTGCTGAATTCAAGAGAACCTATACGATTCATAGGAATAGTCTTATTCACTTGGGTGTTTTTGACAGAATTATGTATTATCTCAGAATACTTAATTTTGTTATTTACTCCAACTTAAATCTCAAAAACAATGTGAATATTTGCATGGAAATGCTGGTCACATTGGCTTGGAGAAATGATAGATAAAACTGTTTGATCTATCATCACCATGGGAAAGAATACAAGCTTACGAGGAAGGCTTTGGAAAAGTATTTGGGATTTTCGAGGGATTGTTTTTATAAGATGCTTCCTAGTTGGAATCCTACATTAACATGGAATTGCTTGACGGGCTAAACTGATTACGAATAAGAATCTACCTATAGTCGATGGATTCGTGATCCTTGTTTGTTAGCACTATACTTTTACTTAACTGGAGCACTTTTTGGCAAATACAACACCGATATTGTCACACCTGAAGAGTTGTTTATCTTGGAAGCAATTCTGGAAGGCACACCTGTCGATGTCTCGGGGATTATAATGGAGACACTCAAATCTGCCGCACAAAATCTCGATATGACCGAGTATGGGTGCCGGACAATGATAAATCTATTGGGGCAGATAGGAAGATTACCCTATTTTACAAAAATTTTCACTAGTGAAGACGTAATTTCGGAGTTAACAATGGAAGTCTTCTTTGAGAAAAATTTCTTAATAAGGTGCATTAGGGAGGATAGGATAACCTATAATTGGAGACCATTGGAAGAAAGGGTGGAAGCAGACTAAGAAAGAGAAATTGAAAATGTACGGGAAGAGGAAAATAGAAATTCCAACCTCCACAGAAGGTTGAATGACCTTATGGAAGGGCCGATTTCAATCCTAAGAAAAATATAAGACATTCGTGTTTTATTGGATGATGTCGAGCAAGATTTAAGGGAATCTTATTATGAGATTAATCAAATGATAGGATCACTTCCTCTTGAATAAAAATTTCTCATCTTTTCGATTTTGAAAAATTTGTATAGGTAGATTTTAATTTGTTTTATGTTTCGTATGTTATGTGTTTGATTGTTTTCTTTTTGTTATGTTTGTTATGTAAATACTTGTTTTTATAAATGAAAATGAATTTGAATAACAAGACATTGATGTTCAATTGCTATCATCACCATGATTACTCAAGGTATAATAGTTAATATTTATCGTTTATATTTAACAAAGTTTGTGTGTGTGTTTTTATTTTTAAGTTTTTATAGGTGCAAGTCTAAAAATTGAAGAAATTTGAAGAGTAGAGAGGCTCGCGACCATGACACAACCCTTCATTTGGATAGACGTAACCCTTCAAATTCTATAAATAGGGTTCCAATCCTCATAAATTTCATGCATCAAGGAGTGCATGGTGTGGGTCATAGTGCACCACCAGAGAGGAGAGCATTAGAGTGCAAATATAGGGTAATATATAGTGTGTGTAAATAGAGAGTTCCCTACGTTCATAATCGTTAGCAAGAAAATGTTTAAGTGATTCAAATCCTTGTTTCGATCACTAGAATTCTCTACATTCTAGAGCGATTGTTGTATAAGTGTACTTGCAAATCACATATCAATAAAAGTTTTCGTTCTTCAATATTCGTTTGTTTGATATTTGCAAAGAGTAGCATCTTAGCGGAGGTTTTGTACTGGCCGAGATCGAATTCAAAGTAGAAGCAGGAATTGCGGGAATTGACGACTCCCATTAAATAGTGGATACGGTTTGATCAACTTTAGCTTTCACTTGCATACCTTACAACTTTTCTTTGCTTTCTGCTTATACTTTCTGTTTCGAAGTTTATGATATGTCTATGTGTCAAAATGCGTATTTCGTGTTAAGTCTTTTATGTTAATCAAGTTATATGCATTGGAGTTAATTTTAGGAGTAATTTTGGGGTTAACAATATCCTATATAATCAGTAGATCTGTGATATACCGCTGTTTGAGCCAACATTTTTGGAATGGTAACCTGCTAAATGTGGCTATGTGAGAGCGACCCAAACTAAGCATAGTATTGATGTTGGCCAGGTTTATATGATAGTCTTAATTCGTTTGCGCTAGATCTAGAAAAGTCATTTCATGTGTTTCTCGGCGGTGAATAATTAAACATCTAAGTATTTAGAACCGAGTCTATTAGATTAGTTTAGTGAATCGTAACATCTTTGTTGAACTTGCATCTTTTCTCTGCTTTCCTTATTTCGTAGGGAAAATCTATATATTTAGATTCTCTAATCTTTCATACCTATATTTACTCATATTTCATTCTAACCCTCCTATCCAAAAAAATATACATTATTTTATTTTCTTTTTATCTTATCTTCCTTGTTGATCTTTAGAACTAGCCATTCCCTGTGGGATCGATATCTTTTAAAACTACATCGCAATTATATACTTGCAGTTATCATCATTTTTCTATTTGATAAGGGGTATTGACAACACCTATATTTCACATGAACAAGTTTTTGGCACTGTTGATATTTAGCCAAACTCTTTGCGTAAAAGTTTGTAAACTTATCAGTAGAAAAGTGGCGAACAGCAGCAACAAAAACCATCCTCTGATCAAGACAGGAATACTGGGAACTCTTTAAAAAATTGCAAATAAACCTTGTAACCAGTAGTATAGACATTTCTTATAATAGGAACCCATATTATAATCTTAGTTCATGACATATATTATGTCTTAACTAAGTTTCTTATAATGAATGAAAATTACAAGTTTATCATATCAAGTTAAGGTCTTCTTAACTTTACCTTATGTTACTATATGATTGTTTTTGCTATTAGTTGATAATTTGATGCAAGAACTCATACAAAGAGACCAATTTTAAAGAAAAAATGAAGTAAGACAAAGTCCCAAATTGAAGAAAATTCCTCTAAGTATGGGGGAGTTATGCTAACTGAAGGAAATCCACTCAGTGTGGGGGATTCCATCCTAGCTAAGGGATTCACTCAGCATGAGGGAGTCTTACATCACTTTCCAGGTATTTCGATATCTTTAAACTATTTATTCAATTAATCTCTTCTACTACCTAGTTTGCTATCTGTCTAAAATGAGGGAGATTGTTGAACCCAAGTTAATAGTACTTCATAGTACTTAATCATTTTGGAAATAGAAAATTGTCTAGGATAGTGATATTAATTGAGTACTAAGTATACTCTTAATTAATGAAGTTTACTTGAGTTTGTTTAAGGAAAAACAACTCAGTTTACATAGTATTTAATTAAATTACGGCTTAGAGTAGGAAAAGCTGAGTTAGTGCTGAGTACTGCATAGTTTAATAAATATCTACTCAACTATGCTAAGTTAGCTTTTGTTGATTAAAAAGCTATGTTTCTAGACACTTAGAGATATAAATGACACTTGTGCTTCTAATGATTTTTGTGGGAAATGGAATATTCTTTTGATGCTTTTCAGGAGAAAATGAGTTAAAATTAAAGATGATATTTTAGCGGTCCTCACAAATAAAAGGTGTCAGTACAGAATGTTGGAGATTCCTCGCTAAAGTTTAAGACAAAAGGAATTCTTTGTCATGCATTGTTTCTCAGTGTCTCTACGCAACTCTACAACATCAGTGTGTCAACCAATCTCAAGTTTCCAAGTTGCATTTCCTCCACCTCTCTAATAGAACAGATTGCTTGAAGATAAACGAGTTTTTAATGCTTTGGGACAATGGATTAATCTCACGCTTTAACGTTCGAAATCTCTATCTCTAACATCCTGGAATTTATCTCTAATAGGAAAATTTGAAAGATTTGAAAAGAAGAGATATTAAAGAGCTGTCAAGATGAAAAGTTTGGAACAGCAACTTCCAAGACCTTCAAGTATAAATAGAAGACTAGAGCAGACATTCAAACTTGGTGCATCACCTTGAATTTCTTAAAGAGTTGAAACTCTGTTAATTTACTCCCAACTTCAAGAAATTCCAATTCAAGCAATAAAAAAAATTATTGTTTCAATCTGTTAGTAATAGAGAGAATATCACTTACAATTTAACATTGTAAATGATTCAACATTCTATAAGTTGAATTCCTCAGTTCACAATCTTTTTATAAAACTGAGTGTCAGTTACCTAACCTGAGTTTGAGAGGTAGTTAGAAAGGATGGTACTTTCTGTAATTGCATCTACCCACTGTAAAGGCTTCTCTGCCTAAGTAAGGAACAAATAACAAGTGGATTTAAGCTCGAAAAAGGTATCTGGGGACTAGAGGTAGGCTAGTGGCTAAACCAGGATAAAATCACAGATGTTGAAGTTCTAACTTTATCTTTTGCCTTTATCTCATATATATCTCATTCATCATTCTTTTGTTAGATATGGTGTATGCCCCAGAGGAAATTAGGGAAACACGTCTTTATTAGCTATAATGAACAAATAGTTTTGAGTTGTTAATAATAATTAAAGGCATTTTGTTACTTATCAATGCTTCTTTTTAATTGTATCTCGCTATTATCATATATA
>CATIWQ010176966.1:0-28539 GCA_949673415.1 Euphorbia schlechtendalii | reverse complement strand
CAAAACTTTCAGCATATATCTCAACATCATCACAATCATCAATCTCAAGATAAAAGAGATTAAGCTTCTGTCAATAGATTTTATCGATGGAAAAAAACTACTGTTTTCACCTAATACATTTTTGTGCACACTCAGTTCACACAAAATCATTATGAAAAGGTGAAAGAATAGATTAAGAAAGGATACATTTTATTATGCAAGACACAAGCAACATCTTAACAAAAAGAATTGAATATATAAATGCATTTGATATCACATCATAGCACAAATTTGTTCATCTATAAATAACCAAAACATATCCTTCAAAATTACCTGGTTGGCAGAGCTTCTGCAGCTGACATATTAGAAGGAACTAGATCGAATTGAAGCTAGTCCTAAATCAAGCTAGAGAGAGTAGTGATCTAGAGAGCAGGGACCTGTGTTAAGAGTAAAACATAAGATTTCAATTAGGTTAAAAGCTTGAACAAACTAGCATCATACCTAGAAAAAAAGAAAGATCAAAGAAAGTGGATGAACGGAGAAGCGACGGAGACGGTGGAGCGACGGGATGTGACGAAGGTGGTGGAGTTATCAGAGACTATAACAGTTAGAACGGTAGAGGTTAATGTATACGAAGAAATAGCAGTTAGAACGGTATAGAAATTGGGGAATTATAAAAGGATATTACGGACGGTTCTAACAGAAGACCGTCCATAATAAGTATTCCGGACGGTCCATACATAATGACCATCCGTAATACATTATTTATATTTTTTATAGATAAGTATTATGGACGGTTATTATATAATAACTGTCCGCAATACCTATATTTCATTGCGGAAGGTTATTATATAATAACCGTCCGTAATACCTATTTTTTATAGATAAGTATTACGGACGATTATTATCAAAGACGGTTGGTTCAAAATAACTGTCCGCAATACTATAATAGGAGGCATGTATTACGGACGGTTTGTTTTTAACAACCGTCCGTAATACTTTCATATGTAATCCGGACGGTTGTTACGTAACAACCATCCGTAATAACCACCTCCGTGTTTTTTAATGCTCAATGCAAACAGTTTCTTGTAGAACCCTCCCAAAAAGTGCGACCCTACAGGCCCTTTTCTGCACTAGTGTCTCATTTTTGCTGAATCTTTATGCATATATTTATTTTTATTGCTTGCATGCTAATGGTAGAATGTCGCAAGTAAACTTCAAAAATAAATAAATAAATAAATAAATAAATAAATATATATATATATATATATAATAAAGAAAAATGAGTCTGATGGATTGAAAACCTGAAAGAGTGGTCCAGGAAAAAATTAGGACAAGGTTTGATAGATTGAAAACCCACAAGGGCGATCTATGCAGAAATTAAAACCAATATCAAATTCATCATCTCCTCCTCGGAACGGTATGATGCATCATATACCTTCAACACTTCAGGTAAAACTGCTTCCAAGCGATCATGGCCAACACAATGCGAGATCAACGATTCATCGAGACTTTCCTCAAATCAGATCCAAGCTATGAACTTGAACCTAATTCAACGAACCCATGGTCGTGGAATCCCCAACAAGACAAACCCTTGGGGCAACTATGCACCAGTACAAGAGAAGGCTCCTCAATGGATGAATCTCATGACGCCTATAACAAATGAACATACATCATATGATAAATATTGTTCATACACAAGAATATGCATACATTACACTCACATCATGACATTTTCTAGTAAAGACGATGCCGAACTGGGGCAACACTATCCCGATAAATAAGAACCTCCACCTCCACATGAGGAACTTTCAAACAAGACAATGGCCCACTCAAGTCTAAAGTCAACATTGCAACAAAAGCCTCCTACAACAGAGCAGTTTTAAAGACACCCCCGAATTTCTTATTAAACTCATGTTTTAATTTTTTGATTGAAGGGGAAAAAATTTTTACTTCTCATAAACTCAATCAAATAATTAAAACATTCATCATAAAATATATTAACAATATTTTTTTCTGATTTGTTACAAGAAGCAAATCAACATCCTATAAGGAAATTCAAAACATAATCGAAAAAGGAAACGGTTATCTCGATAGCTGAAGAAAGAAACAGTCTCATTTATCAACCGGAAAATGAAACGACTACCGACTACAAAAGGGACGTCGTAGATAGAAACGGTCGACCTGCCCATAAGGGGCATCAAGCACCGAGGAATTTCGAAGAAAGAAAAGGATAACCCTATCACCAATTGGGAACAAGAAGTTACTAACCACACTGGTCAGGTATTCTCTCTATCCCTATGATCTTTTCATGTGATCATACTAGTTTTATAACTAGCGACAATCACACAAGGGGCAGCTCTGAGCACGGGATTTTGTACCAGCTCGTGCGTTCAATGATGATTACTTTTCGGGATATTTATCCTCGAATCACACGATTTTCGACCGTCCCACGATCTTCAAATGGGAGTCTTCCTCGTCACTGAATTATTTAATTTTATTCATAAATTAATTAAAAAATACGAAAATACATAAAAAAAATTTGAAAACAAAAAAACCGAGGGAGACTGAATCCCAGGCCTGAAGGCTGTCCTCGTAAAAAAAATGGCTTTGGTGGGGCAAGCCTTGCCAAAAATCTTGGCGAGGTAGCCTCGCCAAACTTGGCAAGGAGCCTCGCCAAACTTTTTTTCGGCGAGACCCTCGCCAGAAAAACTTAACTTTTTTGGATTTTCCGGGATTTTTCTATAAATAGTCGGACATTTTTGGATTGTAGGGGCTCGAAAATTCTCTTCTTCAGATAAAAAAATACAGACAAATACTACAATTATTTTCTTTTCTTCTAATATTCTCTTGGATCTAAAACACATTTGGATATCAAATTTCTTCATCTTAAAATCAAATTTCTTCATCTTTTTTTCTTCAAATATCCTAAGATATTCTCGAGTCTAAAACAAATTTAGAACCCGAGTCTGATTATCATTTGAATAAATAAACACTTATTTTTCCACATTAAACTACAATTAAATCAAAACGAACGAGGAACGCTCCCGGGGATCGAATGGATACGCCAAAGTGGATTTATACCGCAAGGGTAAGTCTTTGAGTTCCTAGAATTGCGAATTCCGCGCTCATCATCTGCTTCATCTTTTTCTGATTTTATTTGTGGACCTAGGAATATTTTTATTTCTTTTCATGTAAATAATGTTGTAATTCTCATCTTCATCTTTATTTCTTTTCTTTATTTTTTTAGAATACCCCAACGAAGGGAATTAAAATTATTCCCGGATAACAGACCTCACCTTTTACCATGCGGTCATTTTCACTAATAAAATTGACCAACATACGTATAAATAAAAATGAACTATTTTTATTTAAATTAACAACTTTAAAACCGTCGATGTTTTAATAAGGCCACACGGGCCTCGCTAAAATCAAATCGAACATATATGCCATATTTCGTGCTAACCTTTGTGGATGCAGGTTAGATTTATGTTTAGGATTTTATTTTTCCTTCGGGTATTGCGCATATTTTTGAGGAAATGTAATTAATAGGTTAGCGGGCGGTTGCATCCCCTGATTTTCCGAAGCCTTGTAATTTTTATTATTCGCCTTTATTTCCCATTTACTTACTGTTTTGTGGATGGATTTACTACTTTTTCTATATGTGAATCATGCATATAAACTCCAAAAATGACCTAAGTGCGAATATGTATAACTAAGAAAATATGGATTTCTACGAATGTAATATAATGTGATCACTTAAGAAATAAGCAACTTATCCTAGACCCGAATCTCAATGTCTTAGTGGGCCGTCCCTCGGACGTGTTAAGCCTCACAGGACTCTAATTCCAGGAAAGAGCTAAACCAGGTGGCAACTCCACACTAAGAGACGGCAGATTCGGGTTCGAACCGATCTAAAAATTATTTTCGCCTCTCTTTCAACCTTTTTCCCGGGTCCCCGATCTGGTGCTTCTTTTTCAAACACCCCGGTGGACCGCGCGTCTCAAATCGGGCACTCTCGGCCCACCGCTCCGTGTCACCCGCTCACACCTGGTATGATATTCAGTTGTCTCCATAGACCATGAGATAAGAACTTTGATGGGGTTGACTCTTAGGGTTAAAGTGCACAATTGTAACCTTAGACATATTCAGTTATCTTTATTATCCTTAAGATTAGAACTTTGACAAGGATTTCTAGGGTTAAAGATCATAGTTGGTGGACACCCTATAAGTGAGGAAGTACTTTGAAGTTTAATAATATGAGAGGATGTGTTTTAACTTCTTGATTGAATTTGTGAGAGCAAAATATCTTTCCCCTTCAATCAAGAGTTAAAACACAAGAAATAGTAATTAAACATAAGGATTCGGCATTGTTTGAAATATTTTCTAAGGTGGTATTAACCCTTTCTTGAGTAATTATCCCATTGAAATTTTGGGCATTATAAGGTAGCAGTTTCAAAAATTTGTGAAAAAAATTTGCAGGGAAAATAGTTTTTAGTGCTAATTTTGTAATTTGTTTAGGTAACTTCGTGAGAAAAATGGGGAATTGAGAATGGTTTGAGTGAAAAACTCAAAGGATAAAAATAGGGTGGCTTAGTAAGGAGAGAAGGCCAAGTGGCGCAGCTGGAGATGATGAGTAGGAGGCCGAGGCATTAGGAAGTGGCATGGGCGAGCCGAGGTGGCATAGTGGCGCGAGTGGCTAAGATGTCACGGTGACACGAGTGATCAATGTTGCATGGTGTGGTGGTATGGAGGCTAAGGGTCGAGGTGGCGAGGTGGAGGGGACTCGGCTAGAGGCGGAGCAGGCTCGGTTGAAGTTGTAGTGTAAGAATAAAGACATCGGCTTTTGTGCCTAAAATGAGTTGCCTAAATAAAGGGCTCATTTCAAAACTTCATTCATTTCCCTCCTTTTCCCATTTTAAATTAGAGAATTTATCTCTCTATAATTTTATCTCTTTAAAATTTCTCGTCTACCTTTCACCCATAATGCAGAATAAACTTTTTGGCCTTATCATTTTTATATATTTTTTTTAAGAAGATATCATTTCCATTTTTATATTTTTGACCTAGTTTGTTTATTTTCTCGTTGTTTATTACTGTTTTATATAATACACAACGAGAATCCATTTTTCCTTGATAACTAACCACACTTATGCCATATTTAATTTAAAACAATAAAATTCGGAAATAAATTGAGTCTAAAATCAATAGTTTTCTAATAAAAGTATGGGGAGAACCCAAATTCCTCACATTTAAATATCAATTGAGCACAATGCTTTAACAATCACCCTAATCTAACCTAGTTGCATAATTAACTAAGTTTTGTATGGTATTACTAACCTTATTTGTGGTGTGCCCTATAATTCTACTAACCCTTTATGGATGTGGTTAGATGTATGATTAGGATTTTATTCCTTAGGGTATTGTTTTGTAAAAATTGTTGTATTTGTTGATAAAATTGTGTTTCGGACCATTTGTACTACCCCAAAAAATGTATTATTTAATACTAAACCCCCTTGGTTAAAAGCCTTCAACTTTTATCACTTTTATCTTTCTCTACGTGTTCAGTTACTGCATTTATTTATCGCTTTCTCACCTATGATTGCCTTAAATTACTCAACATAAATTGACACTGACTAGAAGTAAATAAATTGAAATACTTTAAAGGTGGTTGCTTGTATGTAATTGAAACTCAAATAATGACGAAGTAGGTAACTCATCCGAACCCAAAATCTCTTCACTACTGTGTGGTTTAGGCTTAACGAATTTAGGTTACATCGAATTTCCTGGAAGAGCTGATCCTGGTGGCGACTTCATAACAAGGTAGGCAAGATGTTTAGGCCTCGAGTCTTCCAAAACTTTTCTTTACTTTCTTGTGTTTTTTAAAAACCCAATGCTTGTAGAAATGTCATCCACTCACACCTGTGAGATAAGCTGATGACTTTCGAGGCTGGGAGTTTGAAGATCGAGGTGTGAGCTCATGAGTGTTTCAGCACAGTCATAGATCTCTGAGGTGCCATCTCTAGACTAAATGCCAAGATAGTTCGATTGATGGAGGCAGGTCAATAAGAGGAGCATGACGTGTTAGATGGAGGAGTGTTGATGATTCTAAACCTAGTCGTATGCTGGACTGTTGGTCCTTAGACAGCTTATAAACAACCGCAGAGGGGGGGTGAATGCATTTCTTTGTTACTTTTTGGATTTATAAATATATTTGAACCAAGTTAAGTTTTTATATGCTTCTTGAGTTATGTTGTGATGAGCGGGTCTAAAATCTTATAAATTGCTCAACTTTGTTAGACAGTTTATCTTCAATCACTTGCTGAGTACTCTACTTAGAACGAATTGGGATTTCCAGCAAAAACACTTTAAGATAGAAAGAATTTTGGATGAGATGATCACAATAAAAGCTTAATGTGAAAGTTAGAAATTCAACACCTGATTTATCCTAGTTCAGCCTCGAGCCTACTTCTAGTCCCCGGATACCATCTCCAAGCTTAAATCCACTAGTGATCTTTCCTTTCTTAGGAAGAGCAGCCTTTACAGTGGATAGATAGTTTTACAAACAGTACATTTATTTTTAACTACTACTTAACTTAGTTTGGGTACCCTTCCAAAACTGCTACTAAAGATTTGAATAAAAGATAGTGAACTGAATTCAACTTATCAATCATTGAATCCTTACAATGTTAAATCTAAGAGTGATTCTCTTTATTACAAATAGATTAAGACAATGGATGTTTGTTGATTGCTTGAATTTGGAATTTCTTGAAGCTGGGAGTATTTTCGCAAAGTTTCAACTCTTAAAGAAATTCAAGGTGATTCACCAAGTTTGAATGTCTTCTCTAGTCTTTTATTTATACTTGAAGCTTTTCGAAGAAGCCGTTGCAAACTTTTCATCCTTGCAGTTATTCAATTTCTCCTCTCTTCATATCTTTCGAATCTTCCCGTTGGAGACAGATTCCAAAACGTTTAGAGATAGAAATTTTGAACATTGAGGCATGATAAAATTCCATTGACAAATTCTCATTTGACTTCAAGAAAATTGATTTGATAGAGAGGCGCGTGAAATGCAATGTGAAATCTTGAGATTGGTTGACATTGCTAACACTTGTAGAGTCGCACGAAGACATTGAGAAACAGCGTATGATAGAGAATTCCTTTTGCCTTGGACTTTAGTAAGGATTCTCCAACATTCCGTACTGACACCTTTAGTCTTCTGAGGACCATTGGAAATATTCTTTAATTTCATTACTTTTTAACCTGAAAAGCATATAAAGAATATTTCGATTCTCATAGAACACGTTAGCATCACATGAGTCATTTTTTTCTCTAAGTTTCATATAATATAGATTTTAATTAATAAAAGCTAACTCAGCACAGCTAAGTTAATATCTTTCTAAACTATGTAGTACTCAGCATAGATTCATCTTTTTCTACTCTAAGCTGTAACTTAATAAATTACTCAACAATATGAGTTGTTTTTCTGTACACAAACTCAAGTTAGCTTCATTAATTAAGAGTATACTTAGTACTTAATTAATTTCAGTATCCTAGATAGTTTGCTATTTCTAAAATGCTTAAGTACTATTAACTTAGGTTCAACACTAACCTTATTTAGACCACCTTCAAGGGTAAGTATTTTCCATGAGTGCTGTGAGCATAGGATTTTGGTCCCACTTGCGCGTTCAATGATGAAGTTATTTTATTTTCCTTGTTAGTATTTATTTGACAAGATCATGAATCTTCACAAAAGAAGCCTTCCTTGTTAATTCAAAGCTCAAAAACCCCTCCTATACAAAAATAAGACCCAATATGAGCCCAACTCAGGCCAATAAACCCAATGCCCACTTCGACATGACTATGTCGGTGTCAACATTGGGCAACATTTGTGTGGGTGTTGCAATGTCCACATCGACATCGACATCGATTACTCTACAATAACATATGCAATTTTCTTTTTGTGAGTTTTGAGGTTCTAATAGTCTCTACACCCTTCAACCCTTGGCATACATAAGCCACACCTCCCATATTGTTGAGTGGCTGGGAGGGTCCTTCCCTTGATGGATGAGATAAGAGAGAAGGTGTAAAAAGGGGGGGGGGAAGGAAAATTCCTAAAAACTAATGAGTAAGTTTTTTTTATTTAAGGGAGTTCTAAACAAAAGGGAAGCTGGGTTTTAGTAGCAATGGGGGCTCATTTTCATGTAAGAAATTGACAAGGAAGAGAGTTCACTTTTTAGAAAGAGTAACTCAAGTTCTTAAGGAGGTTTTGAGCATTATCATCACTTGAGGCATGAAAAGTAACTAGAGTTTTAGGAAAAATCAAGGTAAGTTCATGGAAAGGGCATGAACTTGGGTATCTTAAGTGTTTATCTAAGTAAATTTGAGGTTTAAGTTCATAAAAACGTAAGTAAGCTTGAGGATTAGTGTGTTCCGAGGCAAAGTTTGAGGCTTAAGGTTCTTCAAATAGGATTTGGGGATAATATTTTAAAGAAAGCATTTCATTATATGTATCAAGACTCTACACTTCAACCTTTGGGGGTCACACTTACTTCATTGATTTTTGGAATTCTTAACTTCACAAGCATTCAAACTAAAGAAATAAGGAAAGCTTCCCAGAGGATTTCCTGGGTCTTGAAGATGTGGATTCACAACTACGGGGTAAACCTCTGAGTTCCTAGAGTTGTGTTTCACACTTTTATGTTTGTTTGTTAAAGTTTTGATTATTTTATTAGGCTTTAAAATTTAATACCATTGCTGGTAACAATCAATAGCAACAATAACATTAAAATGTCAATTTTGGCATTTAAATGATGATATTGAATTTGCAATGCTGGTGTGGGTGTTGCCTTTTTACAGCAACTTTTTAAAGGTTCAAACTAGAAGGTTAAGGTTCAGTTAGTCAAAGGTGACCTTTTAGACTTAACAAACTAAGTTTCCAAGAACATGTAATCTTTAACTAATTTTTTATTGAGACTTGAACACATCCTAGAAAACATGAAATGGTTAAGAACGGTTCCCTCTTTACCGAGGTAAAGTTGTTACCTTCCTTAACAATTTTGTTCTGAGATGCTTTCAATGTCATCCCTCTTTTATTCTTTGGACTTATAATTATTTAAGTACATTGGTATACTAATACATGATGAAGTTGGTCTAAGAAACCCCCACGAAGGAAACCCAAGGTTCCCGAATACCCACTCCAATTAAATTTACATTTGGCATTTTGACTAATAAAATGAGCAACATACTTGGACATATAAATGAGTCATTTTTATAAGATAAGAACCACGAGCCTTTTTACATTTTTAACTTAACCACACGGGTCTAACAAACATCAAAATTGAGCATATTTGGTACATTAGAATATAGTTATGCTTTGAAATATCTCCTATGCTAACTTTTGTGGATGTCAGTAGACTAATATAGATATATATTAGGATTTACTTTCCTTCAGATATCACATTTAATTAAAGCCAATGTATTTGTTAGATAATATGTATAATAGGCCATTGACGTATTTATTTTCTTATATCTCATGTATTTTAGGCAATTTGTATCCCCCATCCCAATATGTAAATAATCCCCCAAAGATTAGGCGCATTTACTTTCCTATGTGTTTATTGTCTGCACTTATTTATTTATTTCTTTACCCATGCGCGCTAAAAAACATATAATCTAAAAATGATCTAGATTAAAATATCATGATCTTAAATGATGGTAGAAAACTATCTAATGTAACTTAAAGTAACGATGAAGTAAGTAACTCATCCATATCAGAATCTCGATACTATGGTATCATTTAGGCTTACTGATATAGGATGTACAAAATTTTCCTGGAAGAGCTGATCTTGGTGGAAACTTTGAATACTATAGGCTAGAGGTTTAGGAATTGAGTCTTAAAAGCTTACTTCACACCATTAACCGGTTTTCAAAAACTCCAAGATCCCATCTAACGGTGCCAGTGCCTCACGACAACCATGCGGGTAAAATGCCATCCGCTCATAGTGGTGACTCTATTAGGGAGTCTTTTCTTTCTTTTTACACTTAGAAGTTGGAAATATTTGTGATGAGTTATTGAAAGTTGTTATTTAAGTTAAACCATCTTTTCCACAATTATGATATTCCAAAGGAGCATATGCATTAGACGAATTAACCATTAAGGTTAGGGTGCCTTATTTCAATGAGAAGCTTGAGAAAGTATCACTTACGACCCCTTAGAGACCAAAAAAACCTAGACCCCCTAGAGATTAAGAAAACCTAGTGAGTAGATCACTTGTTGCCATACCGCATGTACCTTCCTAATTAAAACCTATTTGGGGAGAGGGTGGGAGTATATCATAGTGTAACAAGAACCTACTGCATGAATAACCCATTGACCAAACTCATATAAGAAACCATAGACACTTCCCCCTAGGTTTACCAAAAGAAATTACGTCTTTTCTTATGCAAGTTTGAAACTTAATATCCTTGATGTATTAAGATGATCCAAACTTAGATTAAGAAGCCTAACCCCTACGTGTGGGAGATATAAGGTCAGTGGAAGTATGTTGCATGTTATTTGCTATGTGTTTACCTCTTCAATGTGACATCATGCCCATTTGTATATAGCATCATGAAAAACCATGATCTCTTATGCAAACACAAATATATATTCACACACATGTTAAATTAAATCAAACACAATGTTGCATTGATATCACTCAGTTAGTTTTAGACGACGCGTGAAGATAATGTCACCTAGGATTAGGATAACGAACTCATAATGGGGTCCACTGTGCACACGAACCTCTGCCCGTTCAGGGCAACAAACCCACTACATTAAGAATCACATAGAGTAATTAATTATTAAACATAAAGGTATAACACACTATTTACTCAAACTCACAGAATCATGCAAACACTAAACAAAATCTATTCATGACATGAGAAGGAGCCATAGTTTCTGTTAAACATGATGTATGCCCTAGAGGCAATTAGGGTAATATATGTTCATTAGTTTATATTGTATAAGTAGTTTAAGATTATTGTTATCAATAATAAGGCACCTTTGTTATTTATCGATGATTATTTCTAAATTTTGTATCTCGCTTGTATAATATATATGCTATTATGTATATGTATATGTTCATTGATAAGAAAATGTCCATGACTATTTCATAATGTGAAAGTGCGAGGACATAGTGAGAGCTATATAGTGTGAGAACTGCACACACATGTTATTATAAATGGTCTAATTATCCCTTGTCATGGTTTCATTCAGACTAGGCATCAAGCGGATAGATTAGCAAGTGTAAGCTTACTCCTTGGATTTGATTCAAGAAATCGATCTCATGAGTTGAAGGTGGTACCTTGAGTTAACACATGAATGTATTCGGGTAATATTTTAGAGACCACTATAAGACATGTTGAACCCATGTTAATAGTACCTCACAGTACTTAAAACATTTTAGAAATAACAAGCTAACTAAGATAGTGAAACTAATTGAGTGCTAAGTATACTCTTAATTAATGAAGTTTACTTGAGTTTTGTTTAAGGGAAAATAACTCAGTAACTGAGTAATTAATTAAGTTATGGCTTAGAGTAAGAAAAGCTGAGTTGAGCTCTGAGTACTAAATAGTGTATAAAATATTTACTCAGCTGTGCTGAGTTAGCTTTTTGACATAAAAGTTGAGTTCTTTTGCACTTAGAGAAATATATCACACATGCGCTACTAACGATTTTTGTGAGAAATGGAATATTCCTTTTATGCTTTTTAGGATAAAAAGCTTTGAAATTGAAGAATATATTCCAATGATCCTCATAAACAAAAGGCGTCAGTATGAAATGTTGGAGATTCCTCCCTAAAGTCCAAGGCAAAACAAATCATCTGACATGTGCTGCTTCTTAGAATCTCCGCTCAACTCTGCAATGTCAGTAAGTCAACCATTCATAGAATCGCATGCTGCATTTAACTTGCCTCTCTATCAGACTAGAATGTTTGAAGAAAATGAGTTTTTAATGCATTGGATTAACAAATTAATCTCGTGCTTTAACGTGTGAAATCTCTGTCTCTAAACATCTTGAAATTTATCTCTAATGGAAAAATTCCAAAGATTTGAAGAGAAGAGATATTGAAGTACTGTAAGGATGAGAAGTTTGCAACGGTTAATTCTAAGACCTTCAACTATAAATAGAAGACTGGAGTAGATGTTCAAACTGGGTGAATCACCTCAAATTTCTTTAAGAGATGAAACTCTGTTCAAATACTCCCAGCTTCAAGAAATTCCAAATCAAGCAATTAGTGAATAATCCAATTCCAAATATGTTTTTAATAGAGAGAATAACACTAAAGATTTAACATTGTATAAGGATTCAACATTTCTACAAGTAGAATTCTTCTTTTCAAAATTTATTTTGATAAATCTGAGTATCAATTTAGGAAGGGTACCTAAAATAAGTTTGAGAGGTTATAGAAAGGATGGTACTTTCTGTAATCTTGTCTACCCGCTGTAAAGGCTAATCTACCTAAGGAAGGAATGAATCACTAGTGGATTAAAGCTTAGAAAGGAATCTGGGGACTGGAGGTAGGATAGGGGCCAAACCAGGATAAATCTGAGGTTAAGTTCTAACCTTAGTTATCTGCCTTTATCATGTTTTATATCATCCATCATTCTTTCTATTTCACTTGTTTTGCTTGAAAATCGATCTGAGCTAAGTAGAGTACTCAGTAAGAGATTGAAGATAAACTATGCTAGCAAAGTTGAGCATTTTATAATTTTAGACCTAGCTCAGCATGAAACACTCAGAACGCATGTAAAAACTTAACTTGGTTAAAGAATTTTTTAAACATCAACAGAAACGAAAAACAGCATTCACCCCCCTCTATTGTTTATTTAAGCCATTTAGGACTAATAAGTGGTACCAGAGCAGTACTCAGCTTATAGACTAATCATCTTTAAGTTAAAGATCTCAAATGGCTTATAATAGTTTTAGTTTCGTCTTAGGACAGACTGTGGTTAGGAATGGGCAACATGTAAAAATTTTTATACAATTTCAAAGCATGCAAGCATGTACTAGTTGATCTAGAAGACTACGATGATGCTGACTTAAGGATTCTCAAAGAGAATGCCATAGCCATCAACTACTTACACTATGCGCTAGATCTTATAGAGTTCAACAAGGTCTCGGGCTGTGAGATAACATAGGAAATCAAGAAGAAACTGGAGATTACCTACGAGGGGATTAACAAGGTCATGGATTTGAAGATCAATCTCATGTTGAGAGTGTATGAGATTTCTAGACTGGTGCTAGTGAGGGTATTCAAGCCATGAATACCGTGTTCATTAACATCGTTAATGAATTAAAAGGCTGGGTAAGGAATTCATCCAAGAAGAGAAGGTGAAGAAGATTCTCCACTTTCTTACCTTAGAGTGGGATGCTAAGAAGAGCGTAATTGAGGAGGCTTATGATCTTAAGACTTACAGCTATGATGAGCTGAAAGGCGCCTTGCTGACTCAAGAGAGAAGCTTGAGGAAATATACTAATGACTCTAAAAGGAGTAAATGTAAGGAAAGAGAGGGCAATGCCATTATCCTGAAAGTTGATTCCTTTGATGAATCCACTAGTTGCGATTCTGATGAGCAAATGGCCCTTTTGACCAGGCATTTCAAACACTTCATGAAGAAGGACTAGAAGTTTAACAAGGAGAAGTTTCTTGCAAAAATCAAGTCAACTCAGTACCGGTGAGGGGTTGAGGAAGGACTCAAGAAGGAACACAACAAAGATATCAAATTCTTTAGCTATGGAGAAAAAGGCCATATCCAGTCTAGCTGTTCGAAGACCAAGAAGGACAGATACAAGAAGAGGTATACAAAGAAGAATGAGGAACTTGTTGCCACCTGGAGCGATTTAGAAGAATCTTCATCGTCCAATAAAGAATCAACTGACTCTGCCAACCTTTGCTTGATGGCTATTGAGAATGAAAGGGTTGAAGGCTCAACATCCACCTCAAATAGAAGTCAAATCACTATTGACTCTGGAGCTGAGCGTAACAAAGGGAAATCTCCTCAAACTGAGGTATATCCTGAAATCCCTTTATCCATACAAGAATTAACCCAATTACTCTTTGATGTCATGAAGCTGACTAACAAGGTAGAGAAAAACATCAAAGAGCTAGTGAGGAGAAGTGAAGACTAGGAAGACACTATATCTTCCTTATCTCTTGATATTCATTTTCTTCAAGAATAAGCTGAGTATCAAGAATGTCATGTCTACAAGCTCACTAAGCAATTAGATGAGTTGACTACTTAGATAAAAGCTTCAAAGGAGAAATGGTTCCTCCTCCAGCCAACAGTCAAACTTTGAGTAGCCAAACTCGTAATTATAGGAGGAATAATTTCTCCAAACAGAAGAAAGTGAGCCAGCTAAAAGCAAAAGTGATGTGTGGTTTTTGTGGAAAAGCTGGACATGCTACAGTTCTCTATACACACAAAAATGGTTATTATTATGAGTACGACTGGAGTAACTTAAGCACTGCTAATAAGGGAGGACCCAGCTCACGAGCATGGGTACCTAAGAAAATGTAATTGTTTTATAGGTGAGCCTTAGATCCGCTGATAACTCTATAACATGGTATTTGGATAGTTGATGCTCAAGGCATATGATGAGAGATGAAATTTAGTTCATCTCATTGTAGTGCAAAAGAAATGGAAGTGTCAGCTTCGAAGATAACCAAAAAGGCATGATTGTGGATTGTGGCACTGTTAGTGTCTCTCCTTCAATTGATGAGGTTTCTCTGGTCAAAGGACTAAAGTTCAACTTGCTTAGTGAAGCCCAGCTCTATGATAAAGGGAGAAAGGTTACATTTGACTCAGTAGGTTGCTTAGTTATTGATTGTAAGACTAACTCAATTATTCTCTTTGCTCCTAGAATCAATAATGTGTAAATAATTGATTTATCCCCTAGCTTCACTAACATTTATCTAGGATCTAAGGAGGATAATTTGTGGCTTTAGCATGGAAGGTTAGGTCATATAAATATGAACATTTTGTCCAAACTAGCCAAAAAGCAACTAGTTGTGGGTTTACCAAGTATCAGCTTCGAGAAGGATAAACTTTGCTCAGCTTGCCAACTAGGTAAGCAGGTAAAGGAATCATTTAGGTCAATTAATCACGTAGTAACTAAGCAACAGTTGGAGCTCCTCCACCTAGATCTTTTTAACCCAGTTCAGCCTATGAGCTTGGGTGGGAAGAGATTTTCATTGGTGGTTCTGGATGACTTCACGAGATTCACTTGGGTAGTCTTGCTGAGTAGCAAAGATGGAACATATAAATCTTTTATCAAGCTTAGTAATCAGATAATGAACAAAATAGGTACTAAAATCTGTAGAATTCGAAGTAATCATGGACGTGAATTCGAGAACTTTCATTTTGAAGAATTTTGTTCAGCACTTGGTATTGACCACAGTTTTTCTTCTCCTTATACTCCTCAACAAAATGGGGTTGTAGAAAGGAAGAATAGAACCATATTTGAAATGGCTCGATCCATGTTGAGTGATAACAATCTACCACTGAATTTTTGGGGAGAAGCTGTTAACACAGCCTATTATATCTTGAATCAGGTTTTAATTCACCCAATTTTGGAGAAAACACCCTATGAGCTTTGGCGAGGGCTCAATCCTAAGATTGGTCATCTTAGATCATTTGGCTGTAGCTGTTTTATTCTTAACATCACAAAGCAGTTAGGTAAGTTTGATCCAAAAGCTGATGAAGGTATATTTCTAGGATACCATGCGCATAGGATTTTGTACCAGCTCGTACGTTCGATGATGACGGCTTTTCGAGATTTTTATCCTTGAATCACACAATTTTCGGTTATCCGGAGAGCTTTGAATGGGAGTATTCCTCATCACCAATTTATTTTAAGGACTTAAATTATTTTTAGGACTTTAAATATTAGATTTTGGTGAAAATTAATTGATTGGAAATTTCCCCAGGCCAGCCACGCTAGAGTTTCAGCGAGGGTCCCCCCTCGCCGAATATTTTGAAAACATCATGATTTTTTTGGGAAATTTCCCTATAAATATTGGTGAAATTTTCAATGTTCAGGACCAGAATTTTTTAGCAAAAAAAGATAACCAAAAACACTATGATTTTGTACAAAATTTTCGAATTAAAAACATTTTTTGATTCGACCATTTTTTCAAACACCAAAAAATCAAAAGACGTCGAGGATTACTCCTAAAGGTCAATCGGGTATATCGAACTGAATTCGCTTCGTAAGGGTAAGCCTTTGAGTTCCTAGAGCTGCTTATTTCGTGCTCCCTGTATTTTCTTAATTTAATTTTACATGTGAACCTGTGGATTATTTTATTTTTTTATTATTATGTAAATATTGTTGGGATAATTCTTCTTCATCTTTTTCTTTTTATTTGATGGAGATATCTATTAGAATACCCCAAAAAGGGAATAAAAATTCTATTCCTGGATAATATTCCTCACACTTTTATCTTGCTAGCATTTTCACTATTTAAAATGAGCAATCAACGTGTTAATAAAAATGGACCTTTTTATTTCTAAATAAGAAACTTTAATTGTCGTTCTTTTAATTAGACCACAAGGGCCTTGCCGAAATCAAATCGAACATATGTGTAAATGGTGTGTTATACCATGTGCTAACCTTTGTGGATGTAGGTAGATTAGGATTAGATGTATGTTTAAGATTTTATTTTTCCTTCAGGTATCACAATTTCAGTTATATTTTTTTGAGAAATATAATTAATAGATTAGGCGGGCGGTTGCACACCCGAGGTTTTGTAATTGTAATCTTTACTTTTTCACATTTATTTGCCGCTTTATGTATAGATTTATCATTTTCTAAATATGTGTGAATCATCATTATAACTTGAAAATGACATAAGTACAAATATGCACAATTGAGAAATACGGTTTTCTATAGATGTATTATAATGTGATATAATAAGAAATAAGCAACTTATCTCGAACCCCGAATCTCCGTGTCTTAGTGGGCCATCCCTTAGACGTTAAGCCTCACAAGACTTTAATTCTTGGTAGAGCTAATCCAGGTGGTGACTCTACATTAAGAGACGATGGATTCGGGTTTGACCAATCTAAAATGTTTTCACTTTCTCTTTCAAAATTTCTGGGTCCCTGGCCTCTTACATTTTATTGTCAACAAAAAACCCCGGTGGACTACGCTCTCAACCCATCGCATTCCGTGTCATCTGCTCACAGTGGTGACTTCACTAGGGATTTTTTCTTAAACTTTTTTTTCAAAGGTTTTAGATCTTGGATAAGTGCCGAAAATTATTGATCATATTATTTCGAATTTCTTAATTATGACATGTTCATAATTTTTAATTGCAATAGAGGGGATTAGCCCGTAAGTTAAGGTACACTATTAACATTCATTTAAATTCTAAATACGATAGATATTTTCATACATTTTCGAACTACTTTTCATTAGGGTATGTCACACAGCTTACCCTAAAATAATTGGACATTTTCATGGGATCTAGTCACAGCACAAGATCTCGAATTATTGACCTATTGCCACATGGGTAGTTTGGTCACTTCATCACATCATTTGTATCACACTACCCCATGGGCAGAGTGTAGATCTCGAATTTGCTGGTTAATCAAGATAGTAAATGAACATGTATAGGTTGCAAGGTGAAATCAAAAACTTAAAATTAACTTGAGGATCTCCTAAGCATGCTATGATTGAAATAATCTAAGTTAAAATGTTCCATAGATGCTATTAGGTTTTAAAACATGTAAAAGAAACCTAGCATCTAAATATTAAAGCATTACCAGTTGATGCGTGCTTGATCTCTCTTTTGGTAGTGGTGTTCCCTTTGATCAATTCTGGCAGCACAAGCTTCTAAACTAGGAGAGCCTCTATGACTTGATCCACATGGATCTTCACCAACCAAAACCTCAGAGAGGTAAAACCCTTTGATTGATAGTAGTTGCTAAACCACTCGTAAATCAACTCGAAAACCAAAACCGAAAGCTCACTTAAACTTAGAGCCTTCTAAAAGAACTCTTCAATTTGTTTGGAGAAAGTTGTGGAGGATCTTGCATAATAAAAGAAGAGGAGAGTAGAAATCAGAGAGAAAACAAGCTCAAAGCTTTTTGGTGTGTGTAAATAATGAGAGGCTTAGTGTTAGACATGATGTTTTCCCTAGAGACAATTAGGGTTATATGTCTTTATTAGCTAAAATGTACAAACAATTTTGAATTATTAAATAATCAAAAGCATCTATGTTACTTATCAATGCTTTCTATTTTTATATCTAGCTGGTATCATATATGTTTGACAATGTATATGTAATGATGAAACAAAGTTCGTGACTAATTCATAGCGTAAAAGTGCAAGGACATAGTGGGAGCTATGTGGAGTGAGAAGTGCACATACGTGTTACTATGAATAGTCTGAATATCCCTAGTCATATTTTCAATGAGACTGGACATTAATGGAGCGGATAGACTAGCATGTGTAGGCTTACTCCTGTGATTAGATCCAAGCAGCCAATCTCACGAGCTAAAGGTGGTACCTTGAGTTAACACATGAATGTATTCGGGTAATACATTGGAGACCTCCATAGGATAGACACTCGTAAATAACTATATCCATGTGTTTGTGTAATGTCTTATTGTAGTAGCAGTACGAGTATCCTCAAACTTGAGATACTGGTTACCTTATGTAGGTGTTGCTATACTTTAGGTCATACTTACTTATACCCTAGCGATCAGGATGATATGGGTGATTATGAGTATAGCGATGATCACATGTTGGTAAGTTGTGTAGTCAAAATGGGATCCATCGCTCCTAATATAGTAATATAATGAAGATGTACCTTAGGGCCCCTTGTTGAGGTGACACACTCATAAACCTCTGATTAGAGTAACTATTGGTGGAACGGATTTTCTAATCAATCATGATACAAAATGGCTAAGTGGTGTTCTTCGTGAACAAGTCTAATTCTAGGATAGCTACGGTTACATGAGCTAACACTTAATCCGAGCATAATAAACTAGATGGAAGGAGTGTATTGTACTGATTACTACTGTAGAACTAGATCAAGTAATAAGCACGTGACTTTCCATGTATCGGGGGACCATACGCCTTTGCTAGAAAGCCCATTTGATAGTCTAGAGCTATCGGGTTCCATAACAATCTGGAACACTAAGCCTAAAGGTTCACCGATGTGAAGCCAAGTTTAGGTTAACCTCTAGCGACTCTATACTTTGGGATCCTATGAGGCTACACACTTTGGGTCTTTATCGAACTAGGTAAAGGACCTATGGACTAGGTCTGTACTGAAAATACAAGTTGTGAAATAAGTGAGAAGAATTATTAATTAGTTTAATGAACATGGGTTATTCTAAGTGGTGCCTGCGTAGCTGCCCCGTGAGCTAACTAGCTCTATTCACAAGATTTTGACTATACTCGTTCTGAAAGGCTTATCCCCAGTAATGGTGCCAAAAACTTGTTCACCAATATTCTATTGATAAGTTTATTAACTTATTCGGGAGATTTTTGCTTTAAAGTACAAGTGTTGTCAATACCACTTATCAAATAGAAAAATGATGATAATTGTAAGTATACAGTTGCGATGTAGTTTTAAAAGATATCGAACCCACAGGGAAGGAACAAGTTCTAAAGACCAATAAGAGTAACGGAACAAAGAAAATAAAATAGATAATTTTATTGTTGTTGGGTTGGTTGGGATATAATGGTAAATAAATAGATAAATGTATAAATAGATTAGAGTAGATTTCGGTATAGATTATCCCTACGAACAAGTATAGAAAAGAAAACATGCAAAATCACCAAAGATATTACATATACTAGACTACTTTAACAGATTCGGTTCTAGACACTCAGATATTCAATTATTCACCACAGAGCAACACATGAAAAGACTTTTCTAAATCTAGTACAAAAGAATTATGAAGATCATAGAAACCTAAATAACAATAGTACTATGCTTAGTACGGGTCGCTCTCACATAGCCATATTTAGCAAGTTACAATTACAAAAATGGTGTCTCACTAAATAGCATTATAATCACAGATCCAGTGATTATACACAATCTTGTTAACCCTAAAATCAATCTTAAAGTTAACTCAAAAGCATATAACTTAACACAAAATACATAATATGACACATGGACATATCATAAACTTCAAAATAGAAAGTATAAGTAGAAAACAAAGCAAAGTTGTAAGGTATGCAAGTGAAAGCTAAAGTTAATCAAACCGTATCCACTCTTTAATGGGAGTCGCCAATTCCCGTAATTCCTACATCTGCTTTGAATTCGGTCTTGGCTTGTATAGAACCTCCATTAGGATTTGTGAATATTGAATAAACGAATATTGAAGAATGAAAACTTTTATTGATAAGTGATTTGCAATTACACTTATACAACAATAGCTCAAATATGTAAAGAAATCTAGTGTTCGAAATAAGGTTCGAATCACTTATACATTTTCTCGCTAACTTAGAACAAAGCAAAATCTACACGATTTTCTCTCTAAAACTATATATGCACGTATACCACACTACACACCATATACCATATGCCACACACCCATGAAATTACGGAGTTTGGAGCCCTATTTATAGAGTATGAAGGGTTGCATCCATTCAGATGAAGTATCGCGTCCATTGGTGAAGAGTTTCACCGCTTCATTGTGATTGGTTGAATTGGTTTGATCTCATCTACAATGGAAGGGTACCTTTTTATGATTGTTTGACTTCCAGAAGGTGTCTTTTCATTTAACAGTTGATAGCGGTTGATGGCGATTGATCATTCTTATCCGATGGTTGAAAGAAAAGAAGAGTTGACAAAAAACCGTCAAGGTTACGACCGCGAATGTATGTCAAGATCGTGAATATTTGGTTGGCAACTTTCTGTTGTGAAGGTTAACAAGTCGCGACCACGATATATGTATCACGATCGTGACATGCCATTTTCACATAATTCCTCTTTACGATTTATACCGATCTTTGACATCTTCGATCCTTTGCCAATTCCTTAAGTTCCATGCATCTTTTTGCACCTTTTTCACTCTTTTTGCATTAATTTCCAACTTTAATCATTGTACCTCTAAGATTTACCTAATACCGGTATTTGCATAAAAAATAACTACATACCACGTAAAATCGTTTGTATGAAGTATAAAATGTCTTAAACCATAATGTTTAATGATTGAAAATATAATGATTATAAGTGTAAATATACACTTATAGTGGGCTGCACGCTACGAGTGTTGTCGCAAGGCAACATGGGCTGCACGCAAGCCCACAAGGCTTGCCTTGTGGCAAGCCACAGGTACCTATACCCGCGCAGTTGACCCGCTAAACATGGGATGGGATTTATCCCATCCCATGTAGAGTTTTAGGGGGAGTCTATCACTCCCCATTTTTCCCTATAAATAGGCTTTTAAACCTCTCATTACTTACACACACCAAAAAGCTTTGAGCTTGTTTTCTCTCTGATTTATACTCTCCTCTTCTTTTGTTGTGCGAGATCCTATAAGAGTTTCTTCAAACAAATTGAGGAGTTCTTTTAGAAGGCTCTAAGTTTAAGTGAGCTTTCGATTTTGGTTTTCGGGTTGATTTATGAGTGGTCTAGCAACTGTTGTCAATCGACAGGTTCTACCTCTCCGAGGTTTTGGTCAGTGAAGATCCGTGAGGATTAAGTCCGAGAGGCTCTCCTAGTTTGAAAGCTTGTGCTGTCGAAATTGCTCAAGGGGAACGTCACTAACAAAAGAGAGATTAAGCTTGCATCAACTGGTAATGCTTTAATCTTTAGATGCTAGGTTTCTTTTATATGTTTTATAAACCTAATAGCTTCCATGGAACATTTTAACTTATATTATTTCAATCATAGCATGCTTAGGAGATCCTTAAGTTAATTTTAAGTTTTATATTTCAGCCTTGCAATCTATGCAT
Organism: Euphorbia schlechtendalii; assembly: GCA_949673415.1. Taxonomy (NCBI): domain Eukaryota; kingdom Viridiplantae; phylum Streptophyta; class Magnoliopsida; order Malpighiales; family Euphorbiaceae; genus Euphorbia; species Euphorbia schlechtendalii. The sequence continues at coordinate 6,596 of CATIWQ010176966.1, read as the reverse complement.
GTTTAATTACTATCTTGATTAACCAGCAGTGGTATCAGAGCTTGCTTTATGCTATGCATGATTGATAATAATATGTTAAAATGTGATTTTCTATGAATTGATTAAAGTATTCTATGAATGACTTAGGTTTCAATTCCTATTATAGAAAATGAGGTGATAACTAGATCAAGGTTTTGCTCAAACTTAATCCAAGTGATTATCATATAAAATTAGCAATGTTTTACCACATGGGTAAATGCTTTAATTAAGGGTCGTCCCATACTTCACTTAATTAAAGAATGAAATCTTTAAATCATAATTATCTGTGGTATAACGAATCAAATTACTTGTGGTAATTTTTGCAAGGAATGGATAAGGCTGCTCATTCACTTTAAGGGGGCCTCTACTACTTGGAAATTACCATCGGTATTAGATTCAAGTATACTTAAGGGATTTTTATAACTTAGTCAATTTCTAGTATAGGAATTTATTCCACATATGGTTTTACAAATGTGGTTTAAGTTGTTAAATTAAAACATGTAGGTTTAGGTGCAAAAACTTAAACATGGACCTTGTTTGTTTTGCATGCTATTTTGAGTCTTGGCATAATGGAATGATTATGATAAATCAGTTGTGAGAATGGGATTTTGTACCAACTCGCGTGTTTGATGATGATGGCTTTTCAGGATTTTATCCTTGAATCACACAATTCTCGATTATCTAAACACCTTCATATAGGAGTATTCCTCGTCTCTATGTTTAAAAAGGACTTCTAATAAAATTAATTAATTTTTCTCTTTTGTTCAAAAAATTAATTAAAAATACAAAACAATATAAAAATACATGGAAAATATGAAAAATTCACAAAAACAGGAATCGGGGCCCTGCCTCGCCATACATGGCTAACCTTTGGTTCTTATTCACCAAAATGCATGAACTCAAACAGATAGAGAGCCTGAAAATGCATGTTTCTCCTAAGCCTGAAGACAAGAAGAACTACTACCACTATTATGTAGCTATGGGGAACTACACAATCAACTATAAAGAATTATTGAGGGCTATTCAGAAGCTGGTAGATGATAAGATCATTCATGAGTCTTCTCTTGAACCGAGAACTAAGACCAAACCTCTGCCAAATTTTGAGGCCAATGTTGGAATGATTAACTCTAGGATAAGGGAGGAGAAGGTGATGAAATGCATCTTTGATGGCTTGGGGGAGTTCATGATGGTAGTTGGAGGAGGAAGAGATCCTGAGCATGTATTGAGGATGTTAGAGAAAGAATCAGGCCATTGAGGGATACGAGGTGAGATTAAAGCTTTTAAGGTTAACCTTGCTAGATTGTCGATATTTACCTGCTAGAAACCTACATCGCTTCATGTAGGGAGGGATCCGTTAGGAGAAGCACCAACCAGCGGGGAAGACTAGTATGTGATAGCAATCGAGTTAGGGATGGACCCGGATGATGTAATGGAGATTCTCGAGTCTTATTCAAGTAATTGGGGAGCTAGAGAGAGGAAGGTAGTCCCAAGGGTCAATTTCAATTTAGCCAAAATGTCTGTTTTTGATGGGAATGATGCACCGTCTACCCCGAAGGTGGATGTGGACATGCTAGATGTACACCCCTTAGTGAATCAACTAAAGGTGACTCAAGCACAATACAACATAGGAGGCTACTTGAAATATCCCAAAAACATAGGATGGGCCTAGTCTAGAGGCTGATGGAAATGCCCGCTACACCTACAACTTCTGTAATTGAGATGTTCGCTGCCATTAGGGAAGGAATCTCTCCCCGTCGAATACCATCCACAACCTTTTATCAGTCTGAACTGCTACGAGAGTTAGGGTTGCACAACAGGGCCCTGTTTATCAAGGTTTGAATTTTTGATCGGATAATATCTTGTGTGATGGTCGATGACTGATCTGCCCTCATTATGTCCTCTCAAGGTTTTACCTCATTTAAAGCTAAGGGAGGAAATATTGACCAAGTTAGCACGGTGATTCGAGCCTACGATGATTCAAAGAGAGGAGTAGTGGGCAGTTTCTAAGTAGAGGTCGACCTCTAATGTAAATTTCAATGTACTCGATATCCTGGTAACTTACTCGCTGCTCTTGGGTAGACCATGGAACCATGCAATAGGAATGGTCCCTTCAACTTTGCATTAAAAGATAAAGCTTACCCATAATGGGAGGCTGATAACAATTCAGGTAGATAAGGAATCAGTAATGGCAGCGGTTGAGTTCGAGGAGAGGGCAACACAAGGGCTAAGGGTAGTAATGGCCATTGAAGGAAAGAACAAAGAGTGTAGGACTCCAAATGGGTATCATTTCTTCCTCGGAAGTTTGAAAGCTCAGATGAAGAAATAGGGTTTCATCCCGGGAAGAGATCTAGGAAAACACCATCAGGGGATCATCAAAGTCATTGACCCCGTTTGTGTCACACCATGGCTAGGTTTGGGATTTACCCCAAACAGGAAATTGTACAAGGATAAGTGACCCTTGTTCTACAACATGGTTAGCATCTGCGAGGCTAAAGGTAGTAAGGCATATCTGGGGGAGCTGGAATCGTCATCCTGAATGGGAAAGAGGTCAAGGAGCTTGAGATCTTTAATGATTTTTTTAACTTCACAAGTGGCAAGCTGATTGAACACCCGGAAGAGCCAATACTAGCCATGGAAGTGACTCTAACCGAGGATGAATCAACCAAACTTGAGAAAGGTGGAGCACTGGAGGATGCGGTAGCAGCAATCAAAAAGGCCATTAGTGAATTGATGAAGAAGAAGGGTAATGTGAAAGACCAGGATCTATCATGCACCATCAGACTCCTCACAAAAAAGCTAGCACAAGCCACCCTTGAAGTTAAACCAACTCCTGACACACCTGTTGATGAAAATGAAGGCCCTCCGCATGTGGAGGATGACAATAATGATGATATAATCTTAAACATTTCAGATGTTTTTGACAATTTCACCTATGAAGACAATTCAATGAAATATGACAATTTTGATTACTTATTTGATGTTCTGCCTGATGGCACCATACATTCATATGATCATACGCATAATGTCTTTAACATTCATGACACATCATTAAACAAAATTAACTTGGGTACAAACAAGTCACCAAAAATGGTGACAATTTCCAACGATTTGAATCTTGAAGAAAAATGAGAGATCACAAATGTACTTAAACTTCATGTGGTAGCATTTGCTTGGTTATATGAAGACATGACCGGAGTGGATAAACAAATCACATAGCACCACATCTAAATTGGCCCTCAAATTAAACTGGTAAAATAGAAATAGCATCGCTTAAGGCCCGAATAGGCAGAGAAGGTTAAGGCTAAAATGGCAAAGAAAATTGAAGCTAAGTTCTTAGAAGTGGTTGAGTACTCGACATGGCTAGCCAACATCATCCCAATGGCAAAGAAGGATGGCAAGGTCAGAGTTTGTGTGGATTTAAGGGATCTGAATAAAGCGTCCCCAAAGGACGATTTCTCCCTACCCCACATATATGTTTTGGTCGATAGCATAGCAAGGGTGGCTATGTATTCCTTCATGGATGGTTTTTCGGGGCATAATCAGATAGTGATGGCTATAATGGACAAAATCAAGATAACTTTCATCACGGAGTGAGGCGTATACTACAATGTAATGCTATTTGGTTTGAAAAATGTTGGCGCAACATATCAGCGAGCTATCACAACCCTTCTTCATGACATGATCCGTAAGGAGGTAGAAGTTTATGTTAATGATATGCTCATCAAATCCAACACCAGAGAGGAACATCTAGCTATTTTAGACAATTTTCTCACTAGGATCGAGAAGTACAATATACGCTTAAACTCGAAAAAGTGCATGTTTTGGGTAACTTCAGGGAAAATTCTAGGGCACATAGTTAACCAAAAAGGAATTGAAATGGATCCTGATAAAAGCAAAGCCATCAGGGAAATGCCAGCGCCAAAAGCAAAGAAAGAAGTCCAATAATTTCTAGGATCCCTACAATATGTGATCAGATTCATCGCCAGAGTCACCACCATCTATGACCCGACCAATGGTTTGGAATGACCAATGTCAGCTAGCATTTGAAAAAATCAAATAGTACTTGTTAAACTCACCCATCCTCCACCCACTAGAACCATGTAAACCCCTTATCCTATACCTAGCAATTGAGGAATCATCGGTCGGAGCTATGCTGGTGCAAAAACACAAAGATAGGACTGAGCATGCAATCTACTACCTGAGCAAGAAACTTCTCGAATATGAGTCCCGCTACACTCCGGTAGAGAAAATCTATATGATTATGGCTTGGTTAATGAAGAAGCTAAGCCACTACTTCTAATCTTATCAAATAAAAGTTGTTGTGAAAATTGACCTAATGAAGTACTTATGCGAATCACCAACACTTGCTAGAAAACTCTCAAGATGGTTATTGCTATTATCTAAATTCGACATTGAATATGTGATTAAGAAAGTCACTAAGGGATGAGCACTAGCTGAATTTTGGGCCAATAAACCTTTGGACTCCGATTATGTTGAAAACCTAGAATTCCCAGATGAGCAACTAGCATGGGTAGAGAATGCCTGTACAGAGTGGAAAATATTCTTTGATGGTGCAATGAACAGAAATGGAGCTGGCTTGGGTGTTGTCTTGATAAACCTGTAAAATGAAGTCATACCTCTTTCTAAATGGAGTTCCCAATAACAAATAATAGTGCCGAATATGAGGCTTGTCTATTTGGGTTGGAGGCAATTAGGAAGGTAAAGGAAGTATCTGTAGTTGGGGACTCAGCTCTAGTTATAAGACAAGTCACTGGTAATTGGAAAATAAGAGAAGAATCACTTCGCCCTTATGCAAAGGTAGTCTAGAAGGCCTCACAAAAATTTTCACGGTGCGTGTATAAACACATACCAAGGGATGAAAACCAAATGGCAGACGCGCTCACTAAACTAGCATCAATATGGGAAGGACCTCAGACTCAATCAATTAAGCTAGTTGTTCTATAAACAGCCAAAATACACTTCTATTATCGTCTAGTGGAGTTAGAGGATGAGCAAGCCACTAGTAGTTGGTTCTTCGACATTGATCGCAAGGTTTCAACTCTAATGACTCTAAGGGGTTATATTCTAAAATGAAGCCAAAAACCTTGTTCCCCACTTTTCTACTGATAAGATAAAAGTTCAAAATACGAATAGGTGTTGTCAATACCGCTTATCTGAATAGAAAAATGGTGACCACTGCAAGTATACAATTACGATGTAGTTTTAAAAGATATCGATCCCACAGGGAAGGACTAGTTTAAAGATCAACATGAGAAACGGAATAAAGAAAATAAAATAGATTTGATTTTAGTTGGGAGGATTGGAATGATGGATGAATAGATAAATGTATGAAAGATTAGAGAAGATAAAAGTACATAGATTTTCCCTACGAACAAGTATAGCAAAGACAACATGCAAGGTCATCAAAGATATTACATTCACTAGATTAATTTAACAGACTCAGTTCTAGACACTCAGATATTAAATTATTCATCGCAGAGCAACACATGAAATGATTTTTCTAAATCTAATGCAAACAAATTAAGAAGATTTTATAAACCTGGACAAAAATATTAATATGCTTAGTACAGGTCGCTCTCACATAGCCACATTTAGCAAGTTACCAGTCCAAAAATGTTGGCTCACTAAATAGCTTTATAATCACAGATCCAGTGATTATACAAAATCTTGTTAACTCAGAAACTACTCTTAAAGTTAACTCAAAAGCATATAACTTGACTATTATAAAAGACTCAACACGAAATACACATTATGACACATAGAAATATCATAAACTTCGAAATAGAAAGTATAAGTAGAAATCAAAGCAAAGTTGTAAGGTATGCAAGTGAAAGCTAAAGTTGATTAAATCATACCCACTCTTTAATGGGAGTTGTCAATTCCCGCAATTGTTGTGTCTACTTTGAATTTGGTCTCGACTCGTATAGAACCTTCGCTAGGATACTATTCTTTGTGAATATCAATTAAACAAATGTTGAAGAACGAAAACTTTTATTGATAAGTGATTTGCAATTACACTCATACAACAATCGCTCTAATATGTAGAGAAATCTAGTGATTGAAATAAGGATTCGAATCACTCATAAATTTTCTCGCTAACACTTATGAATGTAGCAAAAACTAAATAATTTTTCTCTCTATCTACAGACAACACCACTCAATATCATGCACTCAATACACACCCTACTTGTTGTCCATGAAATTGATGAGTTTGGAGCCCTATTTATAGACTTCGAAGGGTTGTATCTATCCATACGAAGAGTTGTGTCCATTGGTGAAAGATTACATCACTTCATTGTGATTGGTTGAGAAGCTTTAATCTTATCCATAATACATATGCACCTTTTCATGATTGGTTGACTTCCAAAAGGTGTCTTTTCATTTGGTAGTTGATGGAGGTTGATGGCGGTTGATCATTCTTATCTGGTGGTTGGTATTTAAGAAGATTTGATTAAAAAACCATCCAAGTCACGACCGCGATATACATGTCGTAACCGTGAATACTTGTTTGGCAATTTTCTATTTTGAAGAATACTAAATCGTGACCGTGAGTGGTT
>CATIWQ010176960.1:0-14146 GCA_949673415.1 Euphorbia schlechtendalii | reverse complement strand
CTCTTGATTTTTCTTCTTTTGTAATTGATAACAAGTATGAATTTTGTAATTGATAAATAAATATTAATATTTAGGTGACTTTAATTTATTTTATAAACATGAAGAGCATGACCTCGCATACATATACATATTCAATTTTTACCTAACTGTTTTAATTTAAGTTGCAGCCGCCTTTAATTCCATAAAAAAAAATGTATTCTGGACGGTTATTATATATGAACCGTCTGGAATACTTAATTTTTATAACCATAAAAAAATTGTAAGAAATGTATTCCGGACGGTTCTCATGTAATGACCGTCCATCATACTTAATTCTTAAAAAAAATTGTAAAAAATGTATTGCGAACAGTTCTAATGTAACGACCGTCCACAATACGTATTTCGGACGGTTATTATATATAAACCGTCCAGAATAATTAATTTTCATTAAATTTATAAACCTCGCGCTTTTTCTTTTATTTTCCCACCGCACCACTCAAAACTCCTAAGCCCTAAAAGAACTGCGAAATCACATCTTAAAAACCCGCTGCCTTCGCCGTCCTTCGGCGATTTACCTTAAAAGAAAAACATCAACCACATCCTAAATCCTAATCGAACCCGCTACCTTTGCCGTCCTCCGGCGCCGCTTCTCTCTCTAGCGGCGATTCCAATTCGCGCGACGATTCCAGTTCGCCGCTTCAACTGTCCGATTCCAGTTCGCTGCTTCAACTTTCCGATTCCAGTTCACCGCTTCAACTTTTCGATTCCAGTTCACACGGCGATTCCAATTCACCGCTTCAACTTTCCGATTCCAGTTCACCGCTCAAGCTAACAGGTTGTGTTATTATGCCTGGATTCAATCCTTGTACTTGTTCTTGATTCCTGTCCGCATTGTAAGTATTGTGGACGGTTCTTTTAAGAGAACCGTCCGCAATACACGTATTCCGGATGGTTCAAAACCGTCCGTATTGCTTCTGACCAATTGCGTCGAGGCTTATGCGGACAGTTCACAACCGTCCGGAATAGCCCAACAGAACCGTCCCTAAAAGCCATTTCTGCACTAGTGAATGACCAATAGTGCCTCTTTTTTAGTAAAACAACTTAGTAATAATCCTTCAGATGTGCATTTGAATAGATCTCTATCGACTAATCTGAATTGTACTATTAACCATCGCAGAGAATCTTATTCTGAGTCAGTTGCTCCCTCTAGGTATTCCCCCGATTAGCAAATTTTTTTCGATGTCCAAGAACCAACTGCCTGTGGCTTGTTCATCTTCGGTTTCCACTAGTACATAGTGGAATGGTTCTGTTGGTCCGTATATGGGCTCTTAACAATAGTAGAGGGGGGTGAATGCTAAATCTTGGTTACTTTTAGATTTTTATAGTTTAATTACCAAGTTCGATTTCTATATGCTTGTTAAGTGCGATATAAAAATGAATAAACTGCTCAGCTTTGCTAGTACAGTTTATCTTCAATCTTGAACTGAGTAAGACTTACTCAGCATAGATCGAATAACAAGCAGTAAAATGAATGAAAGAGAGAAATGAATGAGCTGATCATTAATCAAGCTAAATGCTTAAAGTTAGAACTTCAACAATTGAGATTTATCCTGGTTCAGCCCACAACCTACCTCCAGTCCCCGGATACTGTCTTCGTGCTTTAATCCACTAGTGAGTCATTCCTTCAATAGTTGGAGAAGCCTTTACAACGGGTAGACACAATTATAGAAGGTACCTTTCTTTCTAACTACCGCTCAACTCAGTTTGGGTACCCTTCCCAAACTGACACTTAGATTAATATAAGAATGTGAACTGAATTCAACTTATATAAACATTGAATCCTTACAATGTTAATCTAAGTAATTTCTCTTTATTACAAACATATAAGACTTTGATGTTTGCTGATTGCTTGCGGTGGAATTTCTTTAGAAGCTAGAGTAATTTGCGTAGCGTTTTAGCTCTTAAGAAATTCGAGGTGATTCACCAAGTTTGAACGTCTGCTCCAGTCTTCTATTTATACTTTGAAGCTCTGAGAAGTAGCCATTGCAAACTTTATTATATTGTTGATCTTCAATTTCTCATCTCTTCTAATCTTTCGAATCTTCCCGTTGGAGACAGCTTCTAGGACGTTTAGAGATAGAATTTGAACTTTGAGGCGCGAGGAAATTCCATTAACAAATTCTTGTTTATCTTTAAGCAATCTGGTTCTAAGAGAGGCGCTATAGAATGAAAAGTGGAGTCTTCCCATTGGATGACCTTGCTGACTTTGGTAGAATCACGCGGAGACACTTGAGACTTGGTGCATAATAGAAATTCCTTTTACTTGGACTATAGCGAGGAATCTCTGACAACTATACTGACATTTTTGAAGTTGTGAGGATCGTAGGAATCTTCGTTAATTTTAGCACCTTTTAACCTGAAAAGCACTAAAAGAATATTATGTTCCATCACAAACAACGTTAGTAGCACATGTGTCACTAAGTCTCTACGTGTCAAACAGAACGTGCTTTTAATAAAATAAAAGCAGAACTCAGCACGAGCTGGGTGAAGTAATCCTAAACTATGTAGTACTTAGCATAGACTCAACTTTTCCTACTCTAAGTCATAACTTAATTAATCATCCAGCAAAACTAAGTTATTCTCCCTTGAATGAACTCAAGTCAGCTTTATTAATTAAGAGTCTACTTAGTACTCAATTAATTTCACTATCCTAGACAGTTTGCTATTTCCAAAACTACTCAGTACTATGAAGTACTATTAACTTGGGTTCTACAATCTCTCCCATTTTAGAAAGATTGGAAACTAGGTAGTAGAAGAAGTTAATTTAATAAATAGTTCAGAGATTGCAGTATACCTGAAGGCAATGTAAAACTCCATTGTACTGGGTGACCTTCCTTAGTCAGCTTGAGCTCCCCCATACTGAGTGAGTCTTCTACAACCACCTCAGATCCCCCGCACTTAGAGGATTTCTTCTTGATTGGGACAATGTTTTACTTCAGCTTTATCTTCAAAGGTTTGGTCTTTTATATGTTTTCTTGTACCACATAATTAAATATACAGTAGAAAACATACCTAGCATAAAAAGTTAAGAAGCTATTAACTTGAGGTAGGAACTTGTAATTTTATTTATATATAAAAAAAAGACTTAGTCAGTACATAACGCATGTCTTGAGCTAAGATTATAATAAGTTCTATTACGAGTTCTACATTTATTGGATCATGGCCTAAACTATCTTTTATGCACGGAAGAGGAAGATCCTGCAATCTTGTTCTTGTCTTGACTTGGCTTGTTCGAAGGATGCATCGGATGAGAATGCCTCGGAAGAGATCCCTTGTTAAGATTTGCCATCCTGAGCGCATCTTCAGCTACCTTCTCACCCTTTGCTATCTGGCCTTGAACAATTTGATCAAGACAGACATTAAAGGCATCGAGTGTAGCTTGGAAGCTCTCTTTCTAGCCAATGATCTGTAGGGAAATCTCCTACTCTAATTGCTCCTTGCCTTTTATTGAGAAGAAGTCTTGGTTATTCAGCTTGCCAAGAAGAAGATGGTGGCGGCGTGGAAAATGAGCTATCTAGTCAAAACCATGAATGGCAAATTATTGAAAACACTGAAGGAGACCACAAAAAGTCTATTGCTATCAGTGCAATCTTCAGCTGAGCCTCAATGTTAAGAATCTTAGGACCAATGGATTCGATACACTTTGAAGTGTAGTCGATTTCTTTACCGTCCAACTCTCCCATTCTGAGTAACGAACCCACCTTCTTTGTCAGATCTTCCACTTTAGTTTTAATGATGTTCAGCTTCATGTGGATTGTCATTTCGGTCTTAGGGCAAAGGGATTTGGTTGGAAGTGCACTCGGTAAAGGCATGTCTGGAAAGATCTGTCCTATGGCAGTCACTAAAAATTTTTGCGAATGAGGAGACTCTCTCCATTATGTGATCAGAGACCTCTCATTAAAGAGTATCCATCTTTGAGTTGAGAAGGGGCCTTGTCCAGCTTTTGCAAGATATCCTTTAAGATCTTGAGGACTTCATCCTACTTGTTATCATGCACAAGCAAGAACCATGACTCGGATTCCACCAGCTTCACTATGTTATGACTCACGTCCTTTATAGAGGCTACCTCTTTGGAGATGTCCTCGATCTTGTTATCGGTAGCCTCTTTATTTTTGCCTGCTCCTTACCGAGCTCATGGATCTGTGTCACTTGAGTAGCCATATTGGTACTCAAGAGACTCAAGTGCTTAATAGCAGTATCTACACTACACTTTATCTTTCTTACAATAGCATTTGCTATTATAGTAGACGTGGGAATAGATGTAGTGGCTGCCCCAAGCTGGGTTGTAGAGTCTATTAGCCCATTCAGGATTAGCACCATCTTATCTAGTAGGCTTTTGGCACTCTCTTTTGCAAATGATTTTGAATAACTAACAAGCTACCTTTGATCCTCTCAAACTTCTCAAAGTATAGAGAGTCACTAGGCACATTTGTGTGATGTTCGTATTCAGGCAATTTTACCTTGGGCCTGGACGATTAGTAGATCAATTCTTGAGCAAGTAGCACGTTGCCTACTACTCCATCTAACTTAGCATCAATCTTGAGCGTAGAAAATTGCTTCCTTGCTAACTCTTTGATCTGTTCCAAGAAAGATGTATCATCCATTGCTGGCTTACTGCTGGGTTGAGGTGCTTCATTGGCTGTAAAATTTACCTTAGTAGTGTGACCATTTGCTTTTCCCTGCTAAACTAAGTTCTCATCTTTGGGAACTTCCCTAACCAGAGGGGTTAAGGGGGTTGAGGATGGTTTTGAAGAATGGGTAGGTTCAGAACCATGTATAGTTAAAGAAGTTAGTTTGAGTGGAATAGAAGGTATAATGGCTCTGGAAGAGTTGGTTGTTGGTTGAGAATGTACAGGAAAAGGTATGGAAGAAATATGTACTGGTGATGGGGGAAAAGAATCCTAACTATTTTCAGGTGAAGAGATTTGAATTGGGGAATGTACAGAGTTAGAAGGGGAAGGACTTTTCTGCTTTTCAGGATCTACTAGAGTAGAACTTGATGGAATAGAAGAATTTACAAGAGAAGGGTTTTGAGGATTTATAGGAGAAGATGAGGAGGTGGGATTTTGTGGAACCTCTGGGTTAGCTGTTTGACCCAAGGATGGGTCAGCCTGAGGTTGCTCATGCTGAGAAGAAGGCTCCTCAACATGAGTGAATGTGGGAGTGGGAATGCTGGGGTCCTGAGGATCAAACTCCTCTAGAATTAAGAAAAGGGTTTCTCCAGCATCCCCCTTCTCTACTCACCACTTGTACATTTCTCTGCAGTGGCCTTGTGGTAGCAGAATGCTTATGCTAAGTGTCCTTAAGTTTGGTAAAAACATAGAAGTGTTCTCAGTAGTGTTGGACCCAAGATTGTCCTCATCTCTAGACTTATTAGGCTCACCCTGCTTCTCAGTATCATATGAGAATACCATTTTGTGCTTCCTTTGGTGCAGGGTCTCATTGGCCTCAGCCTCTTCTTCTTTCTCCTCAACTTGCTGCTCAACTAACAGCTTAGCCTCTGCCTCCCTTTGGGTACGGGTTTTGGCTTGCATCTTTGTCCTTTGATGCTGAGCAGGAGCGTCACTAGACTTTGTTGGACTCTTCCCCTTGGCCTTAGAGGAAGCAGCCTTCTCTGCTTTGGAGGGAATGGTGGTCACATTCTCCAAGATTCTGGAGATTGTAACTTGATCTGAGTCATCACTCTCATAGTCCACCATGAATTGATCCTCCTCCTCCTTGCGGATGTTCGCAGGCAATACTGTCAGTACACTCTTCAGCTTTTGCCATTGCTGAGCCTTAGTGTACCTAGCATGAACTTGGTTATGAGCCAACTTGCTAAAATGCGACATTTCTAGCCTTTTCTTCTCTAGCAAGACTATTTCACCGAACTCCCCAAAAAATTGACCCACATTGACATTCATTACCCTCATAATCTCAATTATGATGTAACCATAGTGATAGATGGTAGTCAGCTTTGTCAAGTGGTGAAGAATCACCACTGGCCAATTGAGCTTCTTATCCCCTACCATATGGTATACCACACAATGCTCGAAATATGTGCAGTTAGTTAGGGAGCCTATTTTGGGTAGCAGCAGCTTCACCACCAACTCATGGTACATCTTCGCTGTCCATGACATCCCACTGGCGGCTATCTCCCTTGAAATGTAGTTGGCAGGGAGTTCCCAATCCTCGAAATGATAACGATGTCTTCATCACTGGATTTACGAAGCTGGGTGCCTGAATTAAGCATGTTGAGGATTCTCCCTATCAATCGTGAGAAAATCACGATGGATTTGCCTCCAAAGTCCATCAGCAAGACATCACTAAAACCTTCTATTGTGTAGAGATGAGTATAGAAGTCCCTAATGAAGTCTGTGATTGATGAACCCTCCATCCTTAGAAGGAACTGAGGTGTTCCTACTTGATGACAACATGCATGGTCTTGTTGAGCAGTAATCCTTTATAGTTCACTTCAAAGAGAAGACCAAAATCCAAACCATCTCAGTTTCTAATGAAAATGAACGCTGTGATTGACCTCTAAATTAACCGCCTTAGATAAATGATGAGATTAGGTAAAAAAAATTCCAATTCACCTGTGTGTCTTTTTGAAAATGCAGATTTGAATTTTAACAACGAACAGTTCCTCACACTATTTCTTTAAAAATTTGATGGTGTTATCCACATGTCATCTCATGCTAGATCTCAAACACTTAGCCAAATTTCTAAGATTTTCATCCTTCTTCTTTATCGTGGATTAGCCATACCAATCAATTGCCTTAGTACATAGAATTATTCCTTTGGCAATGGTTTGGTGAAGATGTTAGCACGCTGCTCCTCTGATGGAACATACACTAACTTGACATCTCCTCGTAGCACATGATCTCTAATGAAGTGATACCTGATATTGATATACTTCATTCCCCATGCTAAACTGGATTCTTGGATAAATCAATTGTAATATTGTTATCACACATAACTTCGAGATAATTAGATTTGATACCATAATCTTCCAGTTGTTGCTTTATCCAAAGCAATTATGCTACGCAACTTCCTATTGCCATGTACTCAGCTTCAACTGTACTCAGTGCAATAGAAGTTTGCTTCTTGCTATACCAAGAGACAAGACACTCTCCAAGGAAATGACATCCTTTTGTTGTACTCTTCCTGTTGAGTTTGTCTCTTCCATAATCAGCATTTGTGAATCCCCTAGGAGTGAAATCTAAACTACTAGGATACCACAGACATACTTCAATCGAGCTTTGTAAGTACCTGAGAATCCTCTTCATAGCTGTTAAGTGAGATTCTCTAGGATCAGCTTGATAACGAGCATAGTAGCACACAACATACTGTATGTTTGGCCTACTAGCTATGAGATAAAGGAGAGAACCGATAATTCCTTTGTAGAATTTGCTATTCACAAGTTTACCAGCTTCATCTTTACTTAACATAGTAACTATAGCCATAGGAATGGACATTGGCTTCTAATGTTCCATGTCAAATTTCTTTAGAACTTCTCTGGCATATTTGGACTGACTGATGAAAATTCCATCATTAGTCTGCTTGATTTGAAGTCTAAGAAAGAAATTGAGCTCTCCCATCATTGACATCTCAAACTCGCTCTTCATTTACTTGTTGAATTCCTTGCAAAGCTTCTCATCAGTTGCTCCAAATATAATATCATCAACATATATTTGGACAAGCAGCACATCTTCTTTCATTCGCTTGATAAATAGAGTTGTATCTGCTTTCCCCTTTCATAGCCTTTGCTGATCAAGAAATTGGTCAGCCTCTCATACCAACCTCTTGGAGCCTACTTTAGTTCATAAAGTGCTTTCTTCAATTTGAAGACATGCTTAGGATTCTTCGCATCTTCAATGCCTAGAGGCTAGCGAACATACACTTCTTCTTGAATGAATCCATTCTGGAAAGCACTTTTGACATCCATTTAAAATAATTTGAAGTTCATATGGGATGTGAAAGTACAAAGGATTCGAATAGCTTTAAGATGAGCTACTAGTGCATAGGTCTCATCATAATCGATGCCTTTTTACTTGTTGTAGCCTTAAGCAATAAGCCTGGCCTTATTCATGACAACAATGCCATCTTCATCTAGTTTGTTCTTGAATACCCATTTGGTGGTGATAATTGATTTCCCTTTAGGCCTACGAACTAGATCCCAAACATCATTACACTTGAACTGATCCAATTCTTCTTGCATTGAGATCATCAAGTAATCATCTCCTTCTGTGTCTTCAAACTTCTTAGGTTCGATCAATGAAATGAAGGCTGGATGACTCATCATCCAACTGAGCTGACCTCGTGTCATCATAGGATTATGAACATCATCAACTATGCTATCTAAAGGATGGTTGAGATGAACTCTAATCTCTCTTGGAAGACTCAGGTTAACTGCTGGAGGATCAACAATAGGATGCTGAGGTGGAGGTTCATCGTTGAAGTTGATGGAAAGATCTTCATCATCATCTTTGGCTTCCTCAGCTAGGGGCTCCTATGCTAAGTTGGATAGCATAGCTTATGGCATATACTAAAATGATTTGAGAGTTGGATAACTCATTCATCTTCATCAGAGGGACGTCTTTCTTCAATGTTAGTTTCATTGAAATCTACATGCATAAACTCCTCTAAAAGGCCGGTACGCTTGACATATATTCTACATGCTGATTGTTAGTTGAGTATCCTAAAAAGATACCTTCATCAGACTTAGGATTAAACATTCCTAATTGCTCCTTGGTGTTAAGAATATAGCATCTACAACAAAAAGATCTGAGATGACCAATCTTAAGCTTGCACCCTCACCATAGCTCATAGGGTGTTTTCTCAAGAATTGGGTGAATTAAAACCCAATTCAAGATATAACAGGCTATGTGTGAGCATGGGATTTTATACCAGCTCACTCGTTCAATGATGATGGCTTTTCAGGATATTTATCCTCGGATCACACAATTTTTGGTTATCCGACGATCTTCAAATGGGTGTCTTCCTCGTCACTGAATTTAAAAGGACTTTTATTCAGAAATTAATTAAAAAAATACAAAAATACATAAAAAAATTCAAAACAAAAAAACCCAAGGGAGACTGAATCCCAGGCTTGAGGCAGGCCTCACCAAAAAAACAAGCTTTGGCGAGGAAAGCCTCGCCAAACACCTTGGCGAGGCAGCCCTCGCCAAACTCTTTAGCAATGGCATGCCTCGCCAAAGTCTTTGGCGAGGCCTTGCCAAAGACTTTGGTGACGCCGGAAAAACTTATCTTTTTTGGATTTTCGGGATTTTCCCTATAAATGGTCAAGTCTTTTTCGATAATCGGGGCTAGAAAATTTAGAGAAAATTCTCTTCTTCAGATAAGAAAAATAGACAAATACTACAAATACTTCCTTTTATTCTGACATTTTTTTAATCCAAAACACTTTTGAATTCCAAACTTCTTCATCTTAAAATCAAATTTATTCATCTACTTTTCTTAAAATACCCTAAGATATTCTCGGGTCTAAAACAAATTTAGAACCCAAGTCTGATTATCTTTTTGGATAAATAAACACTTATTTTTCCACATTTAACTACAATTAAATCAAAATGAATGAGGGACGCTCCTGGGAATACAACGGACACACCGAAGTGGATTCATACCGCAAGGGTAAGCCTCTGAGTTCCTAGAACTGCTAATTCTGTGCTCATCATCTGCATCATCTCTTTCTGGTTTTATTTGTGGACCTAGGAATTGTTTTATTTACTATAATTGTAAATGTTGTAATTCTCTTCATCTTTTATTTCTTTTTTTTTTATTATTCTTTGTGTTTCAATACCCCACGAAGGGAATAAAATATGTTCCTGGATAACAATCCTCACCACTCTGCCATGCGATCATTTTCACTAATAAAATTGATGAACATACGTGTAAATAAAAATGAACCAATTTTCATTTAAAATAACAACTTTAAACCGTTGATGTTTTAATTAGGCCACACGGACCTCGCTAAAATCAACATATGTGATATACCCTATGCTAACCTTTGTGGATGCAGGTTAGATGTATGTTTAGGACTTTATTTTTCCTTCAGGGTATTGCACATATTTTTGAGGAAATGTAATTAATAGGTTAGCGGGCGGTTGCATCCCCTGATTTTTGAAAGCCTTGTAATTTTTATTTTCCCATTTACTTTCCGCATTTATTTACTACCTTGGGAATGGTTTATTTTACCTCTTTGTGGATGGTTTATTCTTTTGCAATACGTGAATCATGCAGATAAAGTCTAGAAATGACCTAAGCATGAATATGTGTAACTAAGAAAATACGATTTTCTGTACATGTAATATAATGTGATCCAATGAGAAATAATCAACTTATCCCGGACCTGAATCTCAATGTCTTGGTGGGCCATCCCCCGAATGTTAAGCCTCACAGGACTCTAATTCCTAGAAAGAGCTAATCCAGTTGGCGACTCCTCACTAAGAGATAGCAGATTCGGGTTTGAACCGATCTAAAAACATTTTCGCTCTCTCTTTCAACCTTTTCCCAGGTCCCATGACCCGGTGCACTTTTCCAAACACCCCGGTGGACCACGCCTATCATTCCGTGTGCTCTCTGCCCACTGCTCCGTGTCACCCGGTCACAGTGGCGACTCTACTGGGGATTTTTCTAAAACCTTGCTTTTTCAAAGGTTTTAGATTTTGGATAATTGCTGAAAATTATTGATCACATTATTCCATTTTCTCTTAATTATGACATATTAATAATAATGCATTGCAGTAGAAGGGATTAGCCCATAAGTCTAAGGTACCCTTATTACCATGAAACTCTCTCTTGTATTAATCTGCCTCCCTAAGAAAAGATAGTACTTGAGCAGGTGGAGCACTTGTTGCCATATCGAATGTACCTCCCTCAACCCATTTATGGAGAGGCTTAGAGTGTATTTTAGCACAACAAGAACCTTCTACATCAGCAACCCATTTATAACCCTCATGTAAATAAGCCGTAGGCATTTTCCCTAGGTTGTTACCCAAACACGCGATCATGCATTATATTTTTCTGCAAGTGCGCTCCTTAGTATCTTCATGGTACTAAGATGAACCTAACTTAGGATAGAGACTAACCAAAAACCCTACACGCGGGAGTTGTATGGTTGGAAGTTTGGATGTTGCATGCTATGTGCTACACACTTATTATTGTACAAATGTCATACTAACCATGAACTTTTGTGCAGACACTTGAACGTACACACTCATGATATTAAATGAACATATCACATTATCATCATGATACCACATACACTTAGGCACAGTTGACACTATAGATCGTGTCGCCCTAGGACAACATAAAACCACTTAGGAACATCAATTACCCATTTTCAGCGAGATGTCCATTTGACATCCCGCTATTAGCCTGCACATTGCAAACATACCTTCCTTTTACTGCATGATGTCCACTGGCCATCTGACACTTAGCCCACAAGGGGCGATAATATATCCCACACATTACCCATGATATGTCCACTCGATGTCCAACTCACGGCCCTTCCGAGGCAATTATACACACCATAAAGCTCAAATGGGGCAAATACCTACCCACAACCATTTCCCACATTAAAGATCTAAGCCCACACAAGGTAAACTTACTTCAAAAGTCTTACCTTACCAAATCTTCAAGGGTATATGATAAGTGTAGAATTACACTTATTATCATATTAATTTTACACTATAAACGCTATAGTTTAAGTCATTTTTATACTTCATATAAAAGATTTCACATGGTACGCAGTTGTTTTTTATGCAAATGTAGATACTAGGTAAATCTTGGGAGTAAAATGGTTAAAAGTGGAATTCTATCAAAAAGGAGTGATAAAGGTGTAAAAAGATGCATGGAACTTAAAGATTTGGCTTAGGATCGATGCTGTCAAAGATCGGTGAAGTCACAAGGAGAATTCGAAAGAAAAATGCTAGTCATGGTCGCGACAACCATTCCCAGTCATGACCTATTCTTCTTCAGAATAGAAATCTGCCAATAAAAGATTCACAATCGTGACTTGTATATCGTAGTCATGACTTGGATGGTTTTCTTGTTTTATCTTCTTAACTACCAAGCGCTAGATAAGCATGATCAACCACCATCAACCGCCATCAACTACCAACAAATAGACACCTATCTGAAGTTAACCAATCATGAAAAGGTGCCTATCCATTGTGGATTAGATTGAAGCTTCTCAACCAATCACAATGAAGTGATGTAATCATTCACCAATGGACACAACTCTTCATTTGGATAGATGCAACCCTTCAAACTCTATAAATAGGGCTTCAAAACTTCACAAATTTCGTGCAACATTCAAGAAGCAAGGGGTGCATTAGAGTGCATGAGTAAAATATAGTGTGTGTATAGACAGAGAATTCTCTATGTTCATAAGTGTTAGCGAGAAAATGTTTAAGTGATTCGAATCCCTGTTTCAATCACTAGATTTCTCTATATTCTCGAGCGATTATTGTATAAGTGTACTTGTAAATCACTTATCAATAAAAGTTTCATTCTGCAATATTCGTTTGTTCGATATTCACAAAGAATAGCATCCTAGCCGAGGTTTTATATGGGCCGAGACCGAATTCAAAGATGATGCAGGATTTGTGGGAATTGATGACTCTCATTAAAGAGTGGATACGGTTTGATCAACTTTAGCTTTCACTTGCATACCTTACAACTTTGCTTTGCTTTCTACTTATACTTTCTATTTCGAAGTTTATGATATGTCTATATGTCATAATGCGTATTTCATGTTAATTCTTTTATGTTAATCAAGTTGTATGCGTTGGAGTTAATTTTAAGAGTAGTTTCGGAGTTAACAATATCGTGTATAATCATTGGATCTGTGATATAACACTGTTTAGTGAGCTAACATTTTTTGAATGGTAACTTGCTAAATATGGCTATGTGATAGCGACCCATACTAAGCATAGTATTGACGTTGTCCAAGTTTATATAATTGTCTTAATTCGTTTGCACTAGGTTTAGAAAAGTTATTTCATGTGTTGCTCTGCTACAAATAATTCAACATCTGAGTATTTTGAACCGAGTATATTAGATTAGTTCAGTGAATTGTAACATCTTTGCTGAACTTGCATGTTTTCTCTACTATCCTTATTTCGTAGAGAAAATCAATATATTTGGATTCTCTAATCTTTCATATCTATATTTATTCATTCTTCATTCTAACCCTCCTATCTAAAACCTCATATTATTTTATTTTCTTTATTTTGTATTCCTTATTAATCTTTAGACTTGGTTCCTTCCCTATGGGTTCGATATCTTTTAAAACTACTTCGAAACTGTATACTTGCAATTATCATCATTTTTCTATTTGATAAGAGGTATTGACAACACCTATATTACGTGAACAAGTTCTTGGCGTCATTAATACATAGCCAAATCTTGTGAACAAATTATTAAACTTATCAACAGAAAAGTGTTGAACAAGTTTTTGAGCCATTACTGGGGAAGGCAATAGTGTTGTAAAGATTAAATTACCGAGGAAGGCAAGTGCGTTCTAGAGATCAAAATGCCAGAGAATGGGCAATTATATTTAATACGTTTGTTTTTCTTAGTTTTGTTTAGATACAAAGTCTAAAATTTGAAGAATTTGAAGAATTAAAGAAAATCATGACCGTGACATACATCTCATGCTTGTGATGTTATATAGAAAAATCTTCTATTCTTATTTTGAAGGAAATCATGATCGCGATAGGCCTTCACGATCATGACATGGGCCATGGATTCTCCTTCTCAATGAAAACGGGTTTATTCTTTCGTTACTTTTCCTTTTCAAATTTTTAGACTAGTTAGTTGTTTGTTTAGTTTTTCATTTTTAATAAAATCTTCCATAATGAGGACATTGTATTCTTTAAGTGTGGGGGGGCATTTGTAAAAATCCCGTAAAATCCAAAAAAAATTGAATAAAATTAAAAAAATTGAAGAATTTGAAAAATTTTCTTGATATTTTTGTTAATTATACATTATCATTTCTTATACTTTACTAACATTTGTCCAAGGTTATTGTGAGTGTTAGGTATTTACAAGTTTGATGTTAGTGCACAACATTTATCAATTTGGCAAGGATGAGTGGTGA
>CATIWQ010176897.1:0-32657 GCA_949673415.1 Euphorbia schlechtendalii | reverse complement strand
TAGTGTATAAACAAAAATCAACTATAATCCATAAAATTTTAAGTTTTAGCAAACATGGGTTTTGAATAAGTGAAATATCTAATTGGACCCATACATATAATCGGACCCATACATACGACAAACAAACTTTTGAGTTTTTGATCAGTCGCGCGGCCAAATTTTGGCTGTAAAAACGAAACGGAGATACGACTAAAACCCTCTCTTTTATATTCTTCAAATTCCAAGAATCTTACTTCTCTCCTTGATTGATTTCCCTCGATTTTCATTACTTTTCAAATTTTCTTTTAGGGTTTCATTCAGATTCATTTCTGAATCTGTAGATCTCCGGTTCCATTCATGGACTCTCTTTCTCGCGAGGGTCAAAATCGAATTTCTCCTTCAGGTATTACTCTCTTCTGTTTCTTCCTTTTGTTTCGTTTTCTCTTCTCCTGCTTCATTCTACTGTCAATTTCTTTGCTCGTGCTTCTCATTCTGTCGATCGGTAGCATTTGCTTGGTCCTTTCACCTTTCATTGGGAACTTCGAATTTATTTGTTATGACTTGTTAGTCTTAATTGTTTGCTTCTTTTATTCTATTTTTTGGCGGAATGTGTGGTTCATGGACCGGTGCATTATTTGTTTCAAGGTCATTGATCTATTGATTATTCAGCTCTTTTGAAGCAGTTGTTGTGGTTTTGTTTTTTATTTTGCGTTTTAGGGTTGCATTAACTGGTTCATTTTTTTATACGTTGTCATCAGTCTTATTTTCTGCTATCTATTTTACTCAAAGGGAAGGAACTGAGTTTAATTGCATATGTCTTTGTGTTGGGGTTGACTCGTGCTGCTTGATTTTTATGTTTGAGGTGAAAATCCATAAAAGGGACAGCAGTGGCTTATTTGGGGCAATCCAAAGTAAAACCATGTTAATTGGTTATCAGTTGTAATAATGATGATTATATTTTGAGCTGCATCCACCAGTCAAAATGACCTTGTCCTGAAACTTGTTGTAAAGTTTGTTCATCCTGTATGACGCCTAATGTATTGATTGTTGCTTCATTTAAGTTCATTGTAATGCTTAATTTTGTTTCGAAGATGTGATGCAGATGGGTTTAGTTGTTTGTAAAACTGGGGCAATCTGTTTTCTTTTAAATTGTGGATGTTCCTAATAATAGTTCAGAATCTTCGCCTGCCTGTATCAATCCCACTTCTTTTTTCTGCTAGTCTTGTTTTACCCATTTATATATCCAGCTACTACTTAATCCCATATTTCTTTCTAATTTTCCTTGTTATGTGTCATGTGACCATATGTCATCATAGAGTTTGGTCTGTGCATGAAAGGAATACACTTATATACACATTTTTTATTTATTCGATCATCATTTTTTAAAATGCCTGTATTTCATTCAGGAGAGACACCAATCCGAAGAGATAATGCAACAGAACAGGTACTTTTTCATGAATTATTTTCCTGCTGTGATATTCTTATAGTTGTTTCAGACTTTCAGTTAGCAAAGATGAATTTTTCTAGCCCTTTATTGTGACCAGCCTCTTTCACCCAAAGATGCAAGGAATGTTCCAACACATCCTTCTCCAGATGCAGCCATCATAGGGCCACCAAGGGATGTCACTGAACAAACATGTGCTTTAGATGGTGGTGGAGAGCTTAGCATTATACCCCCATATGGTTCTTATGCTGCTCATGAACAAACAATGTCCTATGGTAGTAAGTAATTGTGCCTATTATAATCATGTTTTTATCAGTGTTATCAAAAGGCAATGAGGCGCTCGGGCTAGGCGAGGCAATGCCAGAGCGCCTCACCAGCGTCAGGGCGCCACACCTTCATAGAGGCACCGCCTTGGCGAGCGCCTCAGGCAAGGATTTAGGTGCTCAGGCGAGCGCCTTAATTGAAAATGTTATGTAGAAAGTTGTTTACTGATTTGGAAAATAAAATAATTGTTGTAGAAAATTGAAATTATTAATCAAACATTGAAAGGAGAGATATGACGTCTAAATGTATTAGGAAATGACCCAATTTCATAAAATTTCTACCAACTAGAGCTCTAAATATGAACAATAATAATCGAATGTTGCCTCAGTAGTATGTTTTAGTGAGACGCAATACCACTTGGCTGACTTCATTAAGTATATAACTTCAATCACTTACTTAAACTTCATCATTGGAATTTGATTTTTCAAATTCAAATAGAACAAGTTTTGGTGTAGGTTTTGGGATTTGTAGAGGATTGATGTTTTGCGGTTACTTTGCATACAAATTCTATTAGTGTTCTGTTGGGATTTGATAATGATGGAAGTATATATTTAGAAGATTGGAGACACATGATCTATGTTGCTCCTCTTGTTTGTGAGCGGAGGTATATCGTGGATATGCTAATAATGTTTGAAATATTAGGGTTGAAGGTTGAAACTTGCTCTATCAATTAATGATTGGTGTTGAGCAATCGGCCCTGTTATCACTTTAAATTTTTAATCAACTTCCTATCAATTGAAATGTGCCTTGATTTTAGACCAGATTTTGATTTACATTAATGAGATCAACAACTTATGTGAGAAAATTACGCCTGTTTATCTTCTTGACATGATATCAATCAAAGTGGTCTATATTTAAAGTCAGTTTTAAATTCAGGTTATGGCAATAATTCTGGTCCCTGGGATGCATATCCTCAATATCTGAATTCTGCCGATGGCTTGCACATGTCCCCGGTGAGAATGATGCACCACTTCTTATATTTTTTTTATGTTTGAGCTCAGAAATTTGTTTGACATTTATATTGATATATATGTTGGCTTATGCATCGTAGTCTGACACTGATCAGGTTGTCTACAATGATAATCCATCTCTCATGTATCATTCTGGCTATGGCTATAACCCTGAAATGTCATATGGGCAATATTCTCCAGTTGCTACACCAATGCCTTCTATGATGCTAGATGGCCAGCTATACTCTCCACAACAGATTCCATTTTCACCTTTTTATCCTCAACATGTGGCTCCCAATGTCTCTTCATCCATTCCTTTTTCATCTTCTGAGTTGGTTGCATCCGAAAGTAATGGTGACAACTTCCCATATGGACCAGCATCTGGTTATCTGGTACATTTTGGATCTTATGGTGGGGGCAACATATCTGGGGCATATGGGTCTAGCCCATTAACTTCCCCAACTGTTTATTCTCAGCCAATGGGGATACTTGGGCCATATGAGCACAATGTTCAACAGGTTCTATTTTTTTTCTTTTGGGTATTGTAGTTGTGTCAGTTTTCTGGTCCTCTGAATGAGGAAACTTCCAAAGCATGCATTGTAGCTGTCCTCATTACAATAGTGGCCTCTGTTCGCTCTTGCAATTTACTTTGTTTTTGTCATCATGGACATTCAATACTGATCACTATTTCTAATACTTACAGTTTACTCTCATAGACTATCAATTTAGCAATCTGTGAAGGCAGAAAATGTTGCTTGTACCATTTAGTTATACTGACAATGAGCTCATGTACACATCTTGTTATTAATAATAAGTGAGGTTTGCTTAGAAGAAATTATTGTGGTTTATTTGTGACCAGTGTTTTATAAAAAACATATTGATGTCATATTTGTTCCTGGGCATCATTATGATATTATATGTTTGCAGATTTCTCAACTGATTTTGCATGATTATTTACTAGCCTTGAATTCCTTTATTGGATGCTACCAGCATCGTGGCTCTTACCAGAGCTCCAATGTTGGCAGTGGTTCCATTTCTTATGCAGGGGTTAATGATTGGATGCGGGTTGGTCTTGATAAGGGAAGAAGAAGAGAAAGGGATCTGGAGTCTGTCTATACCAACGAGTCTCTTGGTTTTGATCGTAATCGAGGACCAAGGGCTTTAAAGACTATGGGCAAGGCTAGTGATGGTTCTTTCTCTGGTGATGACAAAGGTGATTCATCTGGCTCTGGAATTCAGCTTGGTTTGCACAACAAGCCAGACTTCGTCACTGATTATGATTATGCCAAGTTTTTCATAATCAAATCTTTCAGTGAAGATAATGTTCATAAAAGCATTAAGTACAAAGTTTGGGCCAGCACACCACATGGCAATAAAAAGCTTGATGCTGCATATCATGATGCCAAGGAGAAAGAAGCCAACTGTCCAGTCTTTCTATTCTTCTCGGTATGTTACTATTAGTTTTGGGAGTATATTTATTAAGTCAAGGGGGGTATATTTTAGGAGTTGTGTTAATTGGCAGGGATATTAAACAAATGATTCAGCATAATATTAACTTTAAGGCTGTTGCTGTGAATGAAATATGATTATGCACTGTTTACCTTTGCACCTTGCTTTGAACTTGAGTTCTGCATTCATGAGTAGTTGAGTACATTCGGTGAAAATTTTTCATGTGCTTGGATTTTAGGAAATGGTGGTAATGGACTATCAGAATATTATCTCAATCGTAATCGGATCATATGTGCCATATTTTGACGCAATTGCTTGTAATTGGCTAATTTCATTTTTTACAGAAGGATTGATATTTACAACCCGAACTCTGCTTTACCACCCAAAAGTTATTCATAAAGAAATGGACACATGTCAAGGAAATAGCAGGATTTGGAGAAAATGTATAATTGGTTTTCTTTTACTGTGGTCTGCGATAGCTTTTGATTTCTTGGTCTTCAAAATTTGTGTAGGTCAATGCTAGTGGACAGTTCTGCGGGGTAGCAGAAATGGTTGGACCTGTAGATTTTGAAAAGAATGCTGATTACTGGCAACAGGATCGGTGGAATGGTCAGTTTGTAGTCCAGTGGCATATCATAAAAGATGTTCCTAATAGTCGATTTCGGCACATTCTCCTTGAGAATAATGATAACAAGCCTGTCACCCATAGTCGAGATTCTCAGGAGGTGAGCTAGTCTGCTTTAGCAAAACATGCTTTCTGCTCTTTCCTTCTCTTTTTTCTTAGTGTATAAATATTCTGTAAAACATAATGCTCGGTGTGAATGTGATGAACTGAATTGTATGTCTATTAGAACCAATCCTTTTTTCTGAATTGTAGTTTGCATCCCTTTTACTGTCTGACTTGTTAACATTTATTGCATTGTCATCAAGTGCATAACACCTATTTGATTTCATGAGAGAACTTTTGGTTGTGAAACTCCACATTCAAATGCCTCTTGTATTCCCTTAGGTGGTGACATGGTGGTGTGAAAACGTTAATTTTTTCACGTGGTAGTAGTCTTTGTGTTCTGTTAGAACATTTATCTGTCAATGTGCCATTTTTTGAAAAGAAAACTGCTATTGGTGTTACATTTTTGGCCAAAAATTAGGGAGAAAAGAATCTGTCGACCACTTTTATGTTACTGTTGGCCAAGCCTGGTGACTTTTGTTAGGGCTTTTAATTCCTTGTAAGATATTACTAGGAATAAATACACTTATAACGGATATACATTACTAGAGAGTAGAGATGAATAAATATCTCTACATTTAGTTATAAACTATTTAGGAATTAAACTGCGTTAGTGATGAAATCAATTGCACTTTGAATTTTTTTATAATTATATTTTCTTACAGCCCTTTGCATAACTTCTATCATTCATTCTGTTCATTGTCTACTGTCTAATGATAATGTTCCAATCAATAGCTCCTTCATTCCACTTTTTGTCTAATTTTTCTCCATCTCTTTGGTATTGAAAAATAATCAGGTGAAATTAGCACAAGGAATTGAAATGTTAAAGATTTTTAAGGACCATGTTGCACATACATCCATATTAGATGATTTTGACTTCTACAATCAGCGGGAGAAAGCTTTGAAGGAAAGGAGAGCCAAACAACAATCAAGTCCTTCACCCAATGCCTCTGGTTCAGTAATAGACGTGACTATGAGCCAAATATCTAGTAATTTTGCCGAAAAGCTTCACTTGGATGATGGTAGAAAACCATCACCAGAGGCATCAACTGATGCGAAGTATAGTGCAAGGACCGAAACTGGTGTTTCTTCAGGTAAGGAGTCCAACACTGCTAGTATTTCGCGTACTGAAGATTCGGTTATTTAGAGTAGAGAGACACTGCGGTGGCTGAATAGAAAATGGTGAGCACCAGAGATAAAGAGGCTTTGGATGAGTTAATTTGACAGAGGAGGAGCATGGTTGAGGCGCTGCTTTGCTCTGATTCGAGAAATTCTTTTCTCACACAAAACCGGAGGTGGCGAAACTCAGGTATGCTGAGTAGCTATAACGATTCTAACAAAAAGTTGTTTTTTCTTATGTTCTTGTTTGTTTTGCTGTTAATTGTTGGGGGGTAGACGCATACTGGGCAAGAAATTTTTGATTAGAATACCATTGATTTTAGTAATTCTGTTGTTGAATTTTACATTCGGATTGTTTCTCGGAGAAGGCAGCTTTTAGTGCTGTGGGTTAGATTGTACACTATGTGCCCTATTCCTAATTTCGAGTAATTCTTTAGGTTTTCTGAGGGCATTTAGTTAGTGAATGGGTTTGTGAAACTACCCTTTCTTTTGGGAAGCAAAAATTAATAATAAAAAAATGAAGAAAATACAAAAAGTTGTGTTGGAATCTTAAAATTCTCTTGCTAGTTGGGAGGTGGGAATTCCTATTTATTCTGATTCTTGTGGTTGAGTGAATCTTAAAATGTCTTCATTATGTTTTTTTAAAAAATAAATGCTTGTCATATAAATATTGTGTGTATTAAGCCTATTTTTTATAGTTAGGCCAGCCTTTCTCTCCATTTCATTTTCATGCCACTCTTAATGAATAATAATATACTATCTATATATCCGACCTAATCTAGCGTGGGATAAAGGCTTAGTTGGTTGGTAATTACTTGTTTGCATAATCTTTTCTTTAGGCTCCATTTGGATTGATCTTTTTTTTATTTTTTTAAACAATATACGGCAATTGAAGAGGTTCAGAGTTTGAAATTGACTGAAGTCCCACCTTTTTATGGAGATGCCCTAATTGATTAAAAGGTATAGTTAGTGTTTGGATTTGGAATTCAATTCTTTTGTTGTGTATACAAAATTTCCTACCTCATGCTTAAAAAAATGAGATTATTTTCCAAGGTTGCCAAACATGCCGTTAGTTCTTATAACAAAAAGGTTGGGTCTGGGGTTAGGGGTATCATATGGAATTAGGTCAACTAACGATGTATAAATCTGTACCGAAAAATGTTCAGTTTTTACACAGTTGAGAATTGAGCTGAAATAAATGTACAAAAGAGTAAAAAAGTCAATAGCTATATTAGAATTTACTTTACCTTAAAGCAATAATTTTGCGTGTATGTTTCACTAAATGAGTATGTTAAGTTTGGTTGTGGAGCCTTTGCAATCGCATATGTAACGTGTTGTCTTTGTAGCATTATTCATTTTGTTACTCATTTGGTTCAAGTTGTATTGATCATTTGCATTCCTGTCACTCAATAGTTGTTGACTGATAAACCATAGAATTAGTTCATCATAGGGTCAAAAAGGGTCGTTTCTGAATTGGACAATTAACTAATTTTGTTAGTTGCGAGGATTTGTCTAATAGATCCGAATAAGAGACTGACTAAAAAAA
Organism: Euphorbia schlechtendalii; assembly: GCA_949673415.1. Taxonomy (NCBI): domain Eukaryota; kingdom Viridiplantae; phylum Streptophyta; class Magnoliopsida; order Malpighiales; family Euphorbiaceae; genus Euphorbia; species Euphorbia schlechtendalii. The sequence continues at coordinate 25,119 of CATIWQ010176897.1, read as the reverse complement.
TAATGGAAAGATTCTTGAACATATGATATCAATAATCATATCTGATTGTGCATTTACTAAATGAAGAAACTATGTTATTACATATTAAATCTCAACATAATTTTTTTTTGAACCATGACTTTGAAATTGTACATCTCACCATTAGATTTCGAAAGTACCCATTTTGTGAGGATAGTTTGCAGATTCATCATTTCAAGCACTGCTAAGACTAGTCCAATAAGGATCGATCACACCGGCTGAAATACAATTACACTAATAGTTCAGTACCTTTTCAGCTTTATTGTTGAAATTAAATGATATTATACATGTAAATTTACTCAAAATATTTGGAGGAATTGGAAAATGCTAATATTTGTTCGAGTCATGCATATAGTTGGTCGATTCGATTCGTATCTCTCGGGCAAAAATGACGCGTATTTCTGTGGAACGTGTACCTGGCAAGGCAATCACCATTATCGCGCTTTAACTGAGTTGTAAAGTTCAATGTATTTTCCAGCTGTTCGATTCCAACTGTTGTCAATTTCGATTACCTTCTTCACTATGCCTTTCCATTCATCTGGTTCTGCAATACAATTGAAGCTCTTTATCGTTTCAATATCTGAATTAAATGATATATACGATATAGCAACTGCATGGTCAATGCCTAGAATAACTAATTAACTGCTTCTGCCAAATGATAAGTTATGCTATAAACAGAGTCGGCAAATTTCATTACGATAATGATTTTCCTTGGGAAATCTACGGATTACCATTGTTATACCTGATTGATGAAAGAAGTTAGGGCTCGGGAACTCTGTTGTCCCCAGAACGACTTTTGTTAACATGAATTAAAACTTCACTTTGACGTTTTTTTCGAGAAATGACATGACATGAACAAATTATGATTTGGAAGCATGTCACTTCGACTGGTTTGAAAGAAATGGCAAGTTGAAGGACCAAATTGTGCAAAATTTCCAAATTTGAAAAAATTTTTCAGCCAAGTTAAAGATCAAATTGACCATTTATATGGATTATCAGTCTAGAGCACCTCAAACCTTAGGAATGTGGATCTGCAAAGCAATCTTTGAAGGATTATGAAGACTAGTAAAAAAAAAAGTACTCCGTCCGTTTTTTTAGTATTCCTCTCACACATTTCACACTTTTTAATAAAATAATTAATAAGGGTATACAAGTACTAATCTACCCTTAATGTCTTAATTTTCCATAACAAACTATGAAAATAACAAGAGTAAATAAGAGTATACATGGAAGAAAGATGAAACGAAATTTTGAAATAAATTACTATTTTATATTTTCATATTTTAGCTAAATGGACTTAAAAAAAACAGATGGAGTATATTATAAAAAAGACACAAAAAATTGGGAAGCCATGTGAATGAAGCATCCCGAGCTCACGAAGAATCCGGGGAAGGGTAGTACCGAGATTATAAAAATGAATTGATTAGCATGTCTTTTTGCTACAAGTCTATGTCCAGAGTTATTGATAAGAAATGGTTTAAGTTTGGACTTTATGGTACGAAGTTGGACATTGAACATCAAAAGAGATTTAGTGGAGACAACAACGTAAACTGGTTTGAGAATGACTAAATTTGCTGCACTTACTTTCTCTGTAGAAGGCAAATGCACGGTCTAGAGCACAATTTAAGGAATCTTCATCAATTCCTTCAAAAACAAACCTGGCCAGATAAACCGAAATTATTTCAAGTAAATTGAAAAGGTTAAGTTCAGTAACAGTACCAATTAATCAGATGCAGTTTAAGAACTTGATATGCAAAAGATGAATATCAGTGTAACTAACCAAGCTAAACCTTCATAGGGTATATTAACACAGCTTCAAAGATCGGTATTTTCTCGGGTTAAAGTCGAATTTTCCCCTAACATAATTGGGCCACAATTGAAATCTTAACAATTTCAAGGGTGCAATGCTACTCTCATTGTTCTTGCCACAGCCCACATTTCCCATTTTCAAGGGATTCCATCAGAAAATAATCAAATATATATTGGTAATGCTGACAACTTTTGTTCGTCAATGATTTTCACTGGTTACTCGAACATAAGCAATACTGATCAAAGAAATTGCGCACACCTAAATATATTAGGGGTATTTTGACAATTAATCCATATTTCATCTTTCACATAGTCAGAAACCTCCATGTAGCGTGTGCAAGCAGCAACTCACAGTGAAGCTGTTTAAAACTCAACGTTTTGAACCAGAAATACTAAACCTTACTCTTACAGTTCTCCCATTTATAATATTTTAGCCAATTAACTGGGCCATTCTCTATCAGGTAACACAAGAAAGATTCGTATGAGCTCTTATTCAATGACTAATACACATTAACTTCTATTTTGTTAGCTTTTTATTATTGTAGGATCATATCAATCAAGTAAAAATGGGAAGGGGTCAATATAGACTGAAGAATACATGCTATCTAAGGCATTAGAATAGGGTCTTGAAAATAAAGAATAAAGTTTAAGTTAGAGATCAATATACCCATTAGCTATCTCATTGTTTCGCTGATCATCAATATCGAAAACGGTGTCTGCAAGGCCACCAGTTTTTCTGACTATGGGTACCTGAAATTGTCATTACAATTTAGGTTTTTTTCAAAAAATCTATTTCTCAAATCATTCACTGAACTAACATACATTGATTGGTAGGTAAATATGGTTTACTATATTATTTTTTAGCACATAATTTGGTAGTTGGTATTAAATTTATTTTGATGCTGTTAATGAAGTTAACTCAGAAACTGCCTATTAATATTTTACCTTCTAATACTCTTACAAAATAACAAATATTTACTGTAATATAAGCAAGATAGCTAAGTTAGAACTAGATTTTATATTAAAGTCATTGGTTAATAATATACCGCGCCATATCGCATTCCAATCATTTGGGAGAGTCCACATGGCTCATATATAGAAGGAACTAACACCAAGTCTGCTGCAGCATAAAGCATGTGAGAGAGTTCTTCACTGCAAAAAATAAAAATAATCAACAACCAACTAAATGTCGAAAAATGCTATTTCATGATACTAGATTCGGACTTCTTAGAAATGTTCATGGACTGGGGGGCAGGTCTTGACTGGGTAAGCTTCTAAAAATGCAACAAAGGCACAGCTCAGCCTACATAACATTTGAGCCTCAACATTAATTTACAGGCTTAACCTATTGACCCTTTCACTAAATTATTATTTTTAACAAAAAATTAAATGTGTGTAAGTCAAAGAGGCAGGGCCCAGGCTTTAAAATAAAACCCCAAGTACAATTTATGGACACACTGGCTTGGCCAGAAACTGGAAGACTATGTCTCCAAGCTCGGTTTCTTAATAACTGGCCTCACAGGACTTGTGAACCGTTTCTCTGCTCCTGAAGGATAGAAATAATATAGATGTTGCATAAAAAAGAGTTACCTTAAAAAAAGCAGAATCTAGCAGTAGAAAGAACGGGAATGAAAATAGAAAATCTAATCAGGAAACTATGGTATATAGGATATTATGAAGCTGTTGTATATGAAAAAGAATTATCTTAAAAATTGAACCAAAATCTAGAATTAGAAAGAATGGAAATTAAAAAAAAATTGGAAACTTCAGAATATAAATTTCAGTTCATTACCTATACAATAACAAAATTCGGATGCTTGAACCCTGATTATGCTGCAAAATAGAAGATAAGCAAGATTTCATTAGCATGCAACAAGTCCAATGCAGATGCAAATAAACAATTAGGTAAACTGAGATGATGTATAAAATATCAATATGAAACAAGTAACTTCAGTTTTTTAATATGCCTTCAGAATGACAAGAACTTGATAGCAAATTGAAAGACAAAAAGTAGAGCATTCACTATGAAGAAGAATCTTTAATTTGGGCAATCCTAACCTTAAATTAAGAGACATGAAAATGACAGTCTGGAATGAATAATTTATATCTTAGGCACAAGTTTCTTGAAACAAAAAGCATGTTAAAGGAGGCAATTAATTTATTCAGAATGCTTGTATTGAAAACCATTTCTTTGTGAAAATGGGAAGCAAAAAACTCAAGAAAAGGCCTCTTCTCAACGTGCCAGCAACATAATAAATATTTAATGTTAAAAGAAAGAAAAGAATATTTGGTCGCATCCAAATAGATTAAGAAAACAGAAGGTATTGCTTGTGGTAGCTTCAAAAGGACATACAAACCAAACGTAAACAGCAAACAAAACATACGCAAAAAAACTCAAGAAAGTAGTTTTCAATAATTTCAGTTAGAATGCATCGATATAGAAACTGGCCAAATCCAGTGACTCAAAGGAGCAGATCATGTAAGTTGTCCTTTGCAATTCTCTACCATGAAGAATTTATAGGCCTTACTAACTTATTCAAAACTGTTAATTCAGATGATTAATACACATTTCAATGAAGGAATCCCTGTAAAACAAATAGTTTTAATTAACTGATTCATGTCTTTACCCTTAAACCAGACCAAAATTTCAAGAAGTCTTGCCATTGACACAAAGCCATATCAAGGTCAATGGAAAAGAGATCACAGTGTCCATGTTAAACAACTGTAGAACTCTGGTGATTAAATTTGTATTTGGATTATTACATGCAGCAACCGCTGAAAGCATCATACAGAGAATAAAAAGTTTAGAGTATGATACATTAGCTATTAACAATGAGCCCATACCAAATCTGCAAGATGCTTGAACTCCCCATCAACTCGTCTATCTGGAGCTTTTCCAAGGATAACCATCTGTCCACCCTGAAATAATCCCAATAACAGAGATAAAGACACATCAAATTCACATATAACTGCCAAGAAAAACATTTTTTATGTGGTGCTAGAACAACATCCATATGAAAAACAGTTTCTTGACAAGTATGCTTCATGACAGAAAGTGGCATGTCCGCTGCATAATACAAAATACTGGATTATGTAGTACACAAACAACTACACTTCAGAAAACAACTTCAACTGAAAACTTGATATTTAAGGAAAAGGGGTCATGCCGACTGCACACTATGGTCCATCAATTTTCTCACACAGTTTTCGACAGCTTGGGTTTTGGTTAAAACGTTGCTAAATTAAAAAATTGTGCAGGAAGTCTCAATTCTCTGATATAAGTTCCCACATCCAATGTCTATTTTTGTTGCAACTATTCAAAAAGAATATTCTCTCTTTTTTCAAGTGATATCTTTAAGCTTGGGAAAAGGTTCCCTAGGAGAACACAAATAATCACAGAAAATCAAAACTTAAAAAACGATCCTAGCACAGCTGATTGAAAACGTAGCAAGTACTTAGGAAAATGGGTAACAGTGAACTTACGAGTTCTTCAACATGCTTAAGTGCATGCCTTATGAGGTGAAGACCTTTCTGAGGAACTAGTCTACTAATACAAACAACCAAAGGAGTCTTAAGTGATTCATCCGACATATAACTACCAAAAACAATGCTTCCAGAAGCCAAACCAAGTCCCCTTTGTACATAGTATTTGCAGATACTCTTGCCCTCAATATTTTGAGCTACAGAAAAGAACAAGTAAATACTGGCATGAAGTCCGTCAAATCAATATATGTTAACAGTATAAGATGGATAAAACTATTAAAAGTCATGAATGACAGAAAATATAATATATAGACATTATGGCGAGGATAGATTAGCGCCCAAAACTATTGTTTCAAAGTTTATTGATTTATGCCAAAAATGTGGCAACCATTTAAAACATAGTAGGTCAATATTATGCATAGTTTTAAATCCAGGAATAATGATAAAATATTTTTCCCTTATTCTTTTCAATTTACAAACAGGCATGCAAAATCTTACCACTGAACTTGGCAGGCAAGAAAACATCCATATCCGGATTCCACATTGAAGTGTCTATTCCATTCAAAATGCCAAAGTACCTAGAAATTGCACAGCACCAGAATAAAAATTGACAAAAAATTAAAGCTCAAAACCCTGCCAAAAATAGGGAAAGACGTTGAAGTGTAAACCTAGTACCAAAATCAAAAAAATAACTGCAACAACAAACTCCAAGCACATCCACATGAAACAAAATGGTCACAGAACTACTGCAAACTAGACAATCAAATGTTTGCACCAATTATTTTAGTATAATTCGTGATTTAAAATAAGCGACTCAGTTAAGCTCCCTGCCAAAAAAAAAATAAAAAATGTATATGATGTACAACTAGAATTATGAAACCATCAATAAGCAATAGAAATAAGGAGTAAAGAGACTATTTTTTTACTACTTTCTGCAACTTTGTGTATGAGACCATCGATAAACTGATTCTGTTTAGGTTTGATAACATTTAAGGTTGCTTGATCAACACTTGATTCTTGTTCCAAGTAGAAGACTTTTTGACAGTGTGCTATTGAAACATGAAGTAAACAGGATATACTATTGGCGTAATATGTCTCCAAAGGTAAAAATTGATCTTTGGAAAGTGTCTGATTCTGCGAATTTTGGTTCTACTTAAGAAGTTCTTCTAGGGCATTCAAATTTCCTGAAAGATTCGGTCAGTTAACAATGGTGTGCATAAGATCCCTTTGTTTTCTCTTTAGTTAGAGGAGGGATAGAGGGTTTCTTTCCTCAATTATAGGTGCTGAGATAGTTGCCACCTATTCATATTCTCTTAAAAATCTCAAGGTGTTTCATAATCATAATTAGCTGAGTTCAAGTTTTTTGTCATTGGTCTGTTCAGATTAAATTTAAGATTAAGTGACAGGTTTTTGCACGAGTTTGAAGGGGTCGGGACAGGAAGTAAATGAATAAAAGAGCTTCATTTTTCTATCAAGGTGTTTTTTTATGAAAGTAAGAATCAAATCTTTCTTCAACAGGTGAAGCTAAAAACGGAAATTTTCTATTATGCATATAGGGATTCCTCCAGTATCCAGTAAGCTTTCTGAAATCCATCACTCCATTCTGAGAGTGATTAAAAAACTAAGAGCAAGAATTGATTCTTGGACAACTATATTTGTTTAGTTTTCAAACTAGATAAAATTGCCTGCACTTATACATAAACCCAAACTGCTAATCTAGTATTTACATAAATAACTATAACTAAATAGAACAGAGATTACTAACCAAATAAATATATACTGCTAACTATGCATAGATGAAGTCTGTAAAATTGCTTGAACATACTTCTCACAATGTGTTATCAAGGTGCTGGCCAACCATCCAGAGCAGAGTGTTTCTTTTAGATATGTTGGGGAAACTGTACTGCAAATTGAAAGGAGAATCGAGGATTCGTCAAGTTGGATGTACAAGTGACTAGAATCAAATGCAGCTCCAGCATTCATTTAGAAGGTGGACTGCCCATATATGCAAATCACCAATGCTTAAAACATGCTAACTAGATAAATTGCATTTGTATGACTGGCATTGTGCTTGTGTATTTTTGACACTTTTGCAATTTTAATCTCCTGGCAAGCCACTAAAATTTCAAACACGAGACGGAATATAGAAAGCTAATAGCTGGTCTCAAATTTATCTCAATAGAAAAAAATTGTGCAATAATTCTTAATTATTTTACGGAATCATAATAAAAATAGCATCGGACTCGTGTGTTCCTTTTAATAATTTATGCACAATTTGGTCAATCTGAAGATGTAAAGTCGAGAGGTTAAATTTTGACCACAGAAAATTATTCATGACATTTAATTGCGTCAAAAAATTTTGCATAAAAATTCAAACTTTCAGATAGTATAATAAAAATGGCTCCTTTACTGAATATTTTGAATTGACCTACCACATATTAAAATAGCATTCTCAGAATAACACCATGAAATCTGAGCAAGTACTTACACAACAGCATTGCTATATACAATTCCACCTTTCAATAAACTTAATCTCTCAGGATTATGGCCAATGGTGCGATCATCAATTGCCTACCACATTAAGAAATATTAGAACAGTGGTGACCGAAGAACTTAGCTAGGATTATTAAGGAATAAATAACGGACTAGATAGAAGAATATGTAAGCCTTTAGATAATTGATGGAATTCGTTACATGTTGAAAAGAACACTAATTAAGATAAAAAGAGTCTTTAGCATGAACTGTAATCCCTATATATAAAACAGTGTACTAATATACGTCATCTGGTACTTACTTTGTCTGCGGTTGCATAGACAGAACCATCTAAGCCACACTTGCTTAGCTGCTCCTGCCTGCAAACCGATTCACGGTTATTGAAATTTTCTGTGCTGGAGCGATGTTAGAAAAGTACTGCCATTTTTCACGTAAAGCACTATCAAATAATAACGTTTGGTTTTTCCTACATCACCAATCAATGTAATTCCAAGATTAGTAAAATAAAACTTAAATTCTAGAAGTAACGTACTAAAATCAACAAATGCAAATGTAACATTCCTCAAATACGTCATGGGTAGAAACTATTATTAATAGCAGGGAAAGGGATCAGCATTTTAATCTTTTTTTAACATATAAAAAAAATAAAAAATTGTATTTGGACTTTTAATCCGAGTTCTGCACATGAGAAAATAAACATGAAATTAGCATTTCATTAATATTTTAAACGCATATGATTAAAAAGCAACAACATTGGAAGTGCGTAACACTTACCATGAAACAAAACAATTTATCACATTAAATTCAGTTGCATTTTCATTGTTATGAATGTAGAAAAAGAACTTGAAAAGAGTTGCAGAATCAATGCCGAACTAAGATGCAATTTTTTTCTCCAGGCATGTGGCAACTACCATACAATCCTTCTGAAACATCAAATTGTATGTAGGTACCATGTTTCGTATAAAAGAACAAAAGGAAAATTAACATCACATTATTGTGAATATGAGAAAGAGAAACGAAACATACCGACACTCTCCGTAGTGCTCCATATTGTGTATGGTCAAAACTATTCGCTGCTTCTACACATTTAAACACTCCATATAAGAAAAAAATGACAACATCTGTCTAAATCCGAAGCAATACGCGCTGAGAATACAATTCAGAAAGGGGTATACCTTGAGGGAAAGATGCTGGTACATGTCCCAATAAAGTAATGGTAAAGCACTCGTCTGCCACTCATGGACATGAATAATGTCTGGTTGAACTCCTGAAACCTGATTAGATGCATAATCTTGTGAAACAATCAAATTGATAGCTCAAAGCTGCAATACAATCAACAGGTCTAAAGTGTTAATTATAGATCACCACAAAAAAGTAAAAACACTTGGGTTCAGGTGTCACTAACTTAATCAGGTTCTTTAGTCCACTTATTTGAAGCTGGAGGTATAAAGACAAGTACAAAATTCTCCTGCAGTAATAAGTATCGACAACCAAGGGATCAAGAAAAACTTAAAATGGAACTCGTTTACTTATTTCAAGCAGTTCTTAGCTTTCCACAAACGTGATAGGGAAACCAAAACCCACGTTTCTGATGCCAAATAAGGTGGAGTTTTGCCCCCAGATTTTTTTAATAGCAATTTTTTAAAGTGGTATAACTAACGAACAGTAGAAATCATACAATTTTACTCTTCAAAGTAAAGGATCCTAATATATGTTTGTATCTTTTGGTTTATTAGTAATTTTTTATTTGCTTGAACAATAAGGTTCAAACTCTATACAAGTTCCACAAAGTAGCAAATATAACCAATCACTTGAAGGCAGAGACTTATCGAAAAAGGAACAAACCTGCATCCACTCAAGGCAGGCACGGCTAAAAAACAAATATGCCTCCAACTCATTGTACGAACCACCATAAACTTGTTGGCCCTTAAAGAAATCATTCAATGGCTCAATGAATAACACAGGAATACCAGAAACCACACCACGATAAGCATTAACAGGGATCCAATTCCCATCATGATACGAGTCATAACTTGTAATCAAAGCCAAATCATTAATTTCCTCCCTCTGAATGCACTCATAAAACGGCAGCATTATATCAACAGTATGTCCACGGAAAAGAGAAGCACGAGCAAGTCCAGTTACCACATCACCAAGTCCACCGACCTTGGCTATAGGTGCCATCTCAGCTGTAACATGAATAACGTGCATACGATTCGAGTCTTTCACAATATCAGTCGGAACTTCCGTTGTTGCATCCCACGAAGGAAAATCCGTCTTCCAAAACGGGATTTCATCATCAGGAGAAGGCCAAACAACTTGTTTAGCTACAAAACGAGTGCAACTTCGCAATTTATTTTCTCGCACCTGGAGAAACATGGAATCAGGGCTCTTCAATTACACATTTCGATCGAAAGGAACAAAAACCGATGCGAGATGAAAACAGATACGTACCTGAGGAAGGATCGGCTGAAATTTGAAACTGAAAACAGATCCACTCCTTGTGCGCAACAAAGATATCGATTTAGTACCAAAACTGGCCACTAATGCGCTCTCCATTATCAGTAATCATTCAATGTTATTGTAGCGGAAAATTCGGTCAGTGTAAAGAAGTAGATCACAGTTTCATAGCAGCTTTTTATTTTCCAGAGAAACAAACAAAAAGAAAATCTAAAAAGGATAAATAATTGCCAACTAGTATGAACGGCCAACCGTTTCAATTAAAGAAAAAGAACTGCTAAACACCGCTAACTGTGTCAAATTTTACTGTTTTTTCCCTCTGTTTTTACTATTTATTTTCTTTAAGTAACGCCAGCGTTTCTTATTCCTTCCATGAATTTTAAGTGGAATCAGTTATCATAGAATACCTTAATTGAAATTGGTACATGTGTTTGTGATTTACAAAATCTTGTAAGAAGATTTTAACTAAAAGAATCTGATAATAAAATAATCTTTTATTTTTAGTTTAAAAGTTTCTTATAAAGAGATAAATGAAAATCATCCATTTCCTTGAAAGAAATTTTCAAGCTATAAATTAAACAGAAATTGTATTTTGACACTATGAAATTTCAATCTAACTGCTCAAAGATGAAGGGTGAAGATTGTAAAATATAAATGAATGTCAAATAAGCTGATATCAATATAGAATTACCGTAAATTAAAAAGAAAGAAGTTCAAAGAAAAACCCCAAGTGGACTTGACCAGGCTTCGTCGAGATTTTTATTCAAAATATCCAGACCCGGTCCGGCCCATACTTTATACAAAATTCAAATCCGATCATAAAACTTTAAACTTTAGCGGACTCGGACCGGGCTTAGTAGGAAATAAAGTAGCCAAGCCCATCCCATGGGACCAGGTCTACCTTTAAGTTTGATAGTTTGACTTGTTTATCACTAGGTTGTTATAAGTTTTTCTATACTAATTTCATACTAAACCCAGTAATGAAATGATAACAAAAGTTACCACAAAACAATAGTTATCAGTTCAAAAGGCAATGTTGTGATAGTTAAAAGGTGTTTAAACCGGCGAAGTAGAAAGAGATCATAAAAATGTGAAGAGAAGGCGGCAAAACAATGAACAAAAGAGCATAAAGTGAAGGGAATGCATTCATATCATACAAATATATATATATATCAACCTCCTCACCCTCTTAAAAATTCTGCAGCACAAATATCCATTTCCAGAAAAACCAATAACCATAACCATAACCATAACCAGATTCGCTACACTCTTTCTTTCCTTTTCGGTTTCCAATTTCTACTCTCTGTTATCTCTCTCCTATCATTACACGCTTCTCTTTCTCGCTCAATCCACGGTCATGGGCAAGGTCATGCAACACCTGAAACGGGCCTTCCTCACATTGTTCAAGATCTCCGATTCGGTGCCCTCCAGCATTCTGACCACCTCGGCGAAGTGGGGCCTGACATCGGGGTTCACGTCCCAGCACCGAGTCATGATCTCGCTGAGAGCGGGCAAGCAGTCGTTGGGGATTATCGGGCGGACGCCTTTGTTCACCACCGCGAAGGCCGCCTGAACGGCCGTCATGTTCTGGAACGGAAGCATTCCTGTTATGAGCTCCCACAGGACGATGCCGAAGCTGTACACGTCGACTTTTTGCGTGTAGGGCCTGTGCTGGATCATCTCCCTGAAAATTGACGGAAAACAAAAGAGGACAAAAAAAACGAACAATATCTTTAGGAGCGTCACATGTAAGGGGCTTTTACTATCTATGATTTGGAGACTTTTCTCATGAAATCTAAGATTTTTACAGTGAAAAATTCGAGGAAGGTGAGCGTAACTGTCGTGTAAGGGTAGCAAAACATGGTTTTCGTGGGAAATTACAAGGTTTTGGTCGAAAATACGTCCAAAGTGGTTCTTACGAGGCAATTATTATCCCCGCCTCACTCGGGTATTGCAACTAAATGAAAATCTCTTGTTTATCCTAATATAGTTGAAGAATCATGAACTAGAAAATGAATATGTGAACGCTATCATCTGCAAACGGTACTTCCTGAAGATATTTTTAGAAAGAGAAACTAACATGATACCAAAAACCTTCTTAAATTGATTCTAAAATGAAATTTTCGACTACTAATTAATACATGACAAACATGTCAATATCATATTCAAGGCTAAATCTAGCATTTTCCAGATTAAATGTTCACAAAACAATCAAATCAGTGTGTAGTGACAGATACCATAATTTATTGCTATACCAGCAAAGGAAGATCTAAAATCATGATCATTCTGATATAAGTAAATCTAGTACACCAAATACAACGAATCAAGAAATTTAAGGCCATTTATCATTATTAGTTTGAGATGACTAATATAAATATGGTTTGACAAACTCGGCTTGCAAATGAGAATTTCCGAACAACAACATAACCCAGATTAGGCAATAGCCACAAAGATAAACTACCAAGTCCCTAAGACAATGAATAGTGCACATGTATACTGTTTCATTATTTACATGTAAATTTTTAGCTACTTCTTAGACAACATGACAAAGCAGACGGCAACCATTCACCAAGGCATGAATTGCAACAGCAAGCGACGACACTAAACTTAATCCGCCCAACAAAATTTTATACAGACACGTGAATGAGAGAAAATGGTTCTCAAAAACGAATTATAAGAAATATAGAGGAAAGAGAAAAAAACACTTTCCATTTGTTTGTTTTGGGTAGAATCATATGCATGGTGAGCAATGAAAATAGACAATCGGCTTCTCTAATCTCATTTTTCTACTTTGCCATGTTGAAATGTGTTCAAACGAGCGGTCCACAAAGTGGGGTCCATATTCAAAAAAGGTAAAATAAAAAAGGCTGAACTCGAAAAATATGAAAAGAGGTTGGAAATCTTACGGTGCCATCCAGCGATATGTCCCAGTCTCTGGTGTCATTCCTTCAGTCTGCACCTCAATACGCGCAACTCCAAAATCAGCAATCTTTATCGACTTATCTCCGAAAATCAGGAGATTATCGGACTTCAAATCCCTATGAACGAGGCCCCGCGCATGAATAAACGCCATTCCTCTCGCAACATCCAAGGCCTGCCTCACGGCCAATTTCAGTGGCACCGCTCTATTATGCCGCTTCATCAAGAACTGACGCACCGAGCCTCCTTTCGCGTATTCTGTAACTATGCACCACACCATTGGTTTACGGCACGCGCCTATGAACCGAACTATGTTCGGATGCTTCAAAGTCGCCAGCATAATGACTTCTTGCTGGAATTGCTGCTCCATCAGCTTCGCTCTCTCAGGGTCGTTTTCGGGTCTCTCTAAGATCTTGATAGCAACCTCCTCACCCATGTAAGTTCCTCTATAAAGCTTGCCGAAAGCCCCCTGAGCAAAAGCGGGTCCCATGTTAAGCTTCCTCAGGTCAATGGTCCAGTCATCGTAATTCTCGAGCCCCTGAGTAGGGGTATTGCTGTCCATTAGTGCTTGGGCCAGCGCATCGTCGTTTAAAGCGTGTGTGACTCTTCCTCTGCGATTAACGCTCTGCTGGACAGAGTAGTTGTCGTTCGCGCGCCGCTTTAGTCCTTGATGATTCAGAATGCGAGTGTGAGAATCGTTCGATCCAATACTTTCGATGGACATCGCAACCGATCCTCCGCCGTTGCTTGTTTGCAGGCTGTCGTAGCTGTCGATCGACATGTTCGAGCCCTCGCCAAGTTTGTGATAAAACCCTTGGGAGAAATCGTGATAATTGTTGTCACGATTCAGGTCAACCATTCCAGGAAACTTTGGACCGCCTCCCATCAACATCTTGAAACGCAAAGTTTTCAGGAGCGCTTATTTCTTCAGCATTAGAACGCGAGAAAAATTAGCTCTTTTTCGGGAAACCCTGGAAACAAAATCATCGGAAGTACAGTCAGCATCATTGTAGTAGAATTTAGACATGTGTAACTAATTAAGAGAAAACGTTGCTTAAACAAAAGATATTAATAAATACGACAAGTACGATAAAATATAACAATTAACTACTTTTAGCGAAAGCCAAACAACTCGATCAAGGCAAGTGTTCAAGCTTAAAATTTAGTTTATCTTGCCAGTCAGTCATATCTCAGATACCAAAACTGTTTCAGTTACGCTGCCTAAAAGTGCATCTATAATCGTAATATAGCAATAAACATATAGTTTCATCTCATCAAAATCCGAATACGACAAAACTAATAGTAAACGATTAGAAATTCAGCAAAACTGAAATTCAAGGCACATATAAACACCTGCTTAGAGAATACCAAATTGATCAAGACAGCTGCAATATCTAAATTAAGAAAGAGGGAAAATAGAAATGACATCTAGCAAAACCCTAAAGTACAATATATCTATGCATCAAACACTCTATAGAACTCTTATACAATCTCTTATTAAGAGAGATAAAGTCTTTAATAAGAACATGACAACCCTAAAAACTTAGTTGAAAAGCTTCATTTGACATTGTGTTAAACCAATATATGATCCTTCAAAAATAAATGAAATTCAATACCCAGATACCAGAGTTAACCTAAACAGATAAGAAATTAAAATCGATGAAATTCAGCCAAACAAACACGAAATCAGCAAAACCTAAAATAAATTTCCACAAACCCAGAAGGTATAATAACCATCAAAACAGCATAAGCAGTACAATCAAACAAAGATCCCCAAACAGAAACCAATACACGTGAGTAGAAACAAAAACAGTATAGCTTACAAAGCAAAACAAACAACAATCATTTCCGTATAGAAAAGAAACAAAAACCCACAAAATAAAAGCCAAAGAACAAGCGATTGGACCAAAAACCCAGCAAACTAAAGAGAAAAACAAATAAAAATCAGGAGAAATAAACTTACTTCGATCGGAGAGCGCTTGACTTTGAGATTTGATGGGTAAGATATGTAGAAAGAAAGTGAAGACCAAGATCGAGTCTTGGAGAGCAAAAATCGAGTGAAAAGAGAAATAATTGAAAAGAAAAAGGAAATGGAAATGGAAAGTACAGACCAGAGAGAAGACCACAGCTAAAGAAGACCAAGGCAAACTACAAAACCAGAAAAATTATTAAATTATTACATTTCTCTATATTTATATTTACATTTTCAATTTATTTATCTTATTGTTTATGACTGCTGTAATAGATGACGTGGCATACTTTTTATTGGGTGGGTTTTATTTTTTTTCCATAAAATTTAAGTAATTAAACTTTAGTAACATATCGCTTCTAAAAATTGCGTGTTATGTAAATTATCCATAAGAAAAAATTCAAAATTAATTTCTTACTAAGTAGTGAATAAAAACCGTTCATCAATCCAATTGAGACAGAGTATTTCTATTACTAAAATATTTAAGAAATTAACCTCTAACTCAATTATTACTTGAATTTGAATTCAACAATTAACATTTAAAAAAATCATATTTATATTAAAAAAATATACAATATATATCAAACTAAAAAGCAAACAATAGGTTAGGCTTATTATTAGTAGGTTCTATATACGTATGTGTATGGTTATAGGTCGTAGCAAGGAACGATCTGTATTTATCATGATCGGGTTGAGATACTTAAATTTTCCATTA
Source organism: Euphorbia schlechtendalii (assembly GCA_949673415.1). NCBI lineage: Eukaryota > Viridiplantae > Streptophyta > Magnoliopsida > Malpighiales > Euphorbiaceae > Euphorbia > Euphorbia schlechtendalii. The sequence goes on along the minus strand of CATIWQ010176897.1, from coordinate 9,253 downwards.
TTAATTAGCCTTATTAAGGGGATGATGAATCGTGATTGGATAGTTTCGGTCCATCATATTTATCAGGATCGTAACAGATGTGCAGATAAGATGATTAATTTTGGGAGCTTCTCTCCCTCAAAGCCGTCATTTGTTCAAAGATTCAATTCCCAGAATGTTGAATCTTTTGTTTAAGGATCTCTCGAGTATTTCTTTTCCTAAACTATTGTTGGTTTCTTTCTCTTTTTACCAAAAAATGTTATTATTATTTCATTATTTACAAAAGTTAATAATTTAATGATTATGACATGGGTTCTAACGGAATATGTTAACGCATGTGTTAAGATTTTTAAAAGTTAAGAGTTTGAAATATCTGAAATAATTTGTATAGTCAATCATGTGTTGATCCATACAAAGTTAAGGTTGCACTCATCCTTTATTGTATGCAACAAGTTATTTTCTAGTTAAATATTTTGTTTCTCGACAATCATATATTACACAAGAAAAAAAATATAAATGATAAAATATTTTTCAATGCACCATTTTTGTATTGTCCTTCCCTAAGTCCAACTTCACATTTACTACAATTACTATGGATCTGTTTGATATCATTTTTCAAGCTATTATTCCTGTAAGTTATTCAAACAATATTTTTATAAACTGCATATTTTAGCTTTGGTTAACACATTTTGATTCTTCATACTATTTAATTATGAATTATCTGATTTTTTTTTAAATTAACTCTGTTAAATATAGGAAAAACTTGAAAATTGAAAATTTCAAAACATAACTGGGAAAGCACAACCAAATTGACCATGCATTGTCTATCTCCACTTACACCATCACCTCAAACATACTACTAACTAGTAATTTTCCCAGTTAATTTAACATTCGTATAATGATTATTGTATTTTGGATAATCAATCAATCAATATATAATAATTTAGACATTATAAACAATATTAATTTAACGGGATGACCGGGCTGGACTTGATATTTACATGTTCCATAATGATCCGGCTCAACTCAAACCTGATTATAATGCTGATATACGAGGTGAAGAAAATGGCGCTAGAGATGGTTGACCCAAGAAATGCTGATATACGAGGTGCACCTGTGTACACGACAAATGTCAAGAGTATGTCAAGTATAACATCCACCGTGTATGATTCCCTTGACATAAGAAGCTACAGAAAAACAGTGAAAAACAAAAACCGATCACAAACACGTTCCTAGTTTCCTATTATAAATTGAGCTTTGAATATAGGAAAGAGAATACGAATACCTAGTTTGGTGGATGTCTTTGATAATAAATTCTTGAAAAAAAAGGGCAAAAAATTGTTTTTTATTTCATATCATGTCGTTCATTTCCACTTTCATCACCATGTTACATTCTTCACTTATGTCTTCATCACCTCTTTTGCCACCTGGTCATCTTTACCACTGTCTTCTACCATCTCTATTTTCACTTTCACCCCCATCATCCACCCTTTTTCCAAATCTAAAACAATTATTAACATTAACTATAATTAAGTCCTATTTTATAAAATTACTATTATTATAAATTATTAATTATTGCTATTAATATTTAAAAACATGACTGTAATAATTAAATTTATATTAATAAACAGTAATAGTTTTTATTTTTAATGAAAAGTATATTAATTATAATAGCAATAATTATATATGTATAGTCTGTTATTGTCATTGTTAATGTCATATTTATCAACCATTAAAATATTTTAATTATTATTTCAATTTTAAAAATATTTTTGAATTAATTGAATTAAACAACAATGCAGAGAAATTATGTTGCTATTTGTTTAAATTAACAAAGAAACTGTGTTTAAAAGAGTTGATAGTAATATTTTTAAGTCGATATACTCTATATTAATCATTAGTTATTTAAAACACATGTCTAAACTCAATTACTAAAAAACACATTATAGAAATAACGTGTATCACATATTAACCGAAAGAGCTAATATAACTGTTTTTAGCTATTCCAGAATTGTTTACCAAAAGAGCCATTCCAAATTTGTTCACCAAAATTTTTTTAATAAAACAACTTCAAAGAACAGCACGGCACCAAAATCGTAAATCCCGAAGGACTAATTAAATTACTGTTTTTAGTTAAACTACAATTGCTTTTTTTTTTCTGAAAATTGAACTGAATTGAATTTAAATGAATTTAATTAAATTTATTTTAATATAAATTTATAACTAAAAACAATTAAATTTAACTGAACTGAATCTAATGTAATTATGATTGAGGAGAACATAATTAAATTGTAATCCATATAGACGAATCCAAATTGGCATTCTTTCTTTATATTTTCTTTTAAAACGTGACGCGTAACCAAACATTATCCTATAACTTTCATTATCATATTACCATTTATTTAGTTGCGTCTCACTATTTCTTGCTGATGTGGATGCCACGTCAGTGCCACCACCACTATACTATTTCTTCCCTCTTCTTCTCTGCTACTATAAATACAAAACTCAGCCATTTCTATCTTCTTTTGTTTCCTTGGCTTGATTTCAGATATCTCAACCATGGCTACCTCATCTCAACCGCTTGATTTCCCTTCCGACGATCAAGATTACCTCTCCGGCTTCGGAAATTCGTTCGAATCCGAAGCCATCGCCGGTTCTCTTCCTCGCGGTCAAAACAGCCCTCTCATCTGTCCTTTTGGTCTTTATGCTGAGCAGATCTCTGGTTCTTCCTTCACTTCCCCTCGCAAACTCAATCAGCGCAGGTTCATTATCTTCTCCTTCATGTTTTGTTAATTACTTGATTTCTCATTTGGTTTTGATTGGATTCGTTGTTTTTGGGGGTTTCAGTTGGCTATATCGGATCAAACCATCGGTTACTCATGAACCGTTTAAACCTAGGGTTCCTAAACATGAGAAATTGGTGAGTGAATTTGATAATACAAACAGCTGTACTACTCCTACTCAGCTGCGTTGGAAGCCGTTTGGTATTCCTGTTTCTCCTCTTGATTTTGTTGATGGTTTGTTTACCATTTGTGGGGCTGGTAGTTCGTTCCTCCGCCATGGATTTGCTATTCACATGTAATTGGTATTTTCCTTCTGTTTTTTACGTTTTTGTTTTTTGAGTTCCTGCTGGGAGGTAAAGTATGTTTTGTTTCCTGTTGCAGGTATGTTGCTAATAAATCAATGGACAATTCTGCTTTCTGCAATGCTGATGGTGACTTTTTGATAGTTCCTCAAACTGGAAGTAAGTGACTCACAATGAGTTTATTGTGGTTTTTCAAATTGAAAAGTTTACAGTTTGTGTTTGTTGAACTTTTGTTGACTGTTGTTTGTAGTCTCTTATTAACATAAAGAATTAGATTACTTGTGTTGAAAGGAACATGCTAAGCATATGGCGTATGTCATGAGTTTCAGAACTGTCAGGGAAAACTACCTGTTACTTTTTCAGTTTGCAACATTTCTTGAGGGAATCTACGTGGGATGTGGTCAAGTTTAAATCCTAATAAGCTTGCTTTAGGGCCAGCTCAACCATTGCATACACCTTATGGATGATTTTTAATTGCATATCAATTTGATACTGATTACAAAAGTGAATTAAATTGAAGTATTGGTTGAAATTGTATGATTTTGGGGATTTTATCCTTAAAAAGAACTTCAATCTCCAGTTGTTTGTAGAAAATAATGTAGTTCCAGTCTTCCAGATCCCTGGATTCTTATTCTTAATTGACATTTGATTTCAGTTATCTTGGTGTGCGATACATCAAATACTTCTGTGAAGTTTTCAAATTCTTAGAAGAATCTCTCTGTCTCACGACTTATGTTGTTAATTCTGTTACTGATTTTGTCTGTTTTACATATTCCTTCCTCTTCTGGGGACTTTAAGTGTTTTTTCACTATTATATGCTTGAGAACTGAAGTTAGGTTATCTTATTACTCACATTATATCCTGGTTAATCAGGACTGTGGATTACTACCGAATGTGGAAAGCTACAAGTCTCTCCTGGTGAAGTAGTTGTTCTACCTCAAGGATTCAGGTTTGCTGTAGATTTACCAGAAGGCCCTTCACGTGGTTATGTGGCTGAGATTTTTGGCACCCATTTTCAGCTTCCTGATCTCGGGCCAATAGGTATCTACAATCTTTATCAGATGTTTGTATGAAACAAGACTCGTTATCTCGATGTTGTTTGTTTGTACTGCATGGATATGATTTTGGTTATATGCAGGGGCCAATGGTCTTTCTGCACCAAGGGATTTCCTTGTTCCCAAAGCCTGGTTTGAGGAAGGTTCTCGCCCAGGATACACTATCATCCAAAAATATGGTGGAGAACTATTTACTGCGAAACAAGACTTTTCCCCCTTTAATGTTGTTTCCTGGCATGGAAATTATGTTCCATATAAGGTATGTGCGTACCTTGTTGCTTGTTGTTTATGGCATGTTGGGTATAGAAATATAATTTTTCCGAATCGAAAGCTAAAATGTGTTTCGTTCGTTTTACTTTTACCTGAACGAAAGCAATCTTTTTCCTGCAGTATGATCTCCGAAAGTTCTGCCCATATAATACTGTTTTGATTGATCACAGTGATCCATCAATAAACACAGGTATACAATGGTTAAGTTTGCTGTCTTCATTGTTTGTGTAAATTGAGCTTTTTCTTTATGCCAATTTTTTTGCAGTTTTGACAGCACCGACTGATAAGCCTGGAGTAGCATTGCTTGATTTTGTCATTTTCCCCCCTCGATGGTTGGTTGCTGAGCATACTTTCCGCCCTCCATATTACCATCGCAATTGTATGAGTGAATTTATGGGCCTGATATATGGAGGATATGAGGTAAATAACTTAGTTTACACCTTGTAATTTTTCGCAGCGTAGGATTCTCGCTCTTTTTCTTGGGGACTGCCAGTGTTTTTGTTTCATAAAATGCTCAATTAACCTGTTATTATGTTAATGGCATATTTATGGAATGTGCACACCATTTAGTTAACAGTCTAGTTCCCCAAGATACGAAACTTAGGTTAACATCCCTGGTTAAGGTGAAAGAAAACTTACTTATGCTGACTTTTTGTTCTTCTCTGTTGACTCCTCTTTCAGGCAAAAGCGGATGGATTCCTCCCTGGCGGTGCAAGTCTTCATAGCTGCATGACCCCACACGGTCCCGATACTAAGACATACGAGGTATAGAGTTCTTGCAAAAAGTGGGTATGTCAGGAGTAACCAGGTTGCATTTTCCCAAATTCTTTTCTTGGTTTTCATTGCAGCTTGCTTGCTATACTTGAATAATTAGGGTCTTTTCAGGATTCCTGTCACAACTGCTGCCTTGAAAAGCTCCACTCGAAAACTTTTCATAGAACAACATATTTTGGTATTGCACAAAAGATTTTGAGTTTTAACACTAATTAATGAAGGATATTTTTGTCATTTATTCCCGGAGCTTTTCAGACAACAGCCTATAAAAGCTTGAATTTGAGCTTAACCCCCATTTTATTTTGCCTCGGCTCATTTTCGCTCTTTTCTAAAGTCTCATTGGTATCTACTATGAAAAGAGTGAACTTGAGGTGAGGCAAAAGACAGAGAACATCGTACATTGAAAAACATCTATAGTAGAGATATTTTTCAGCCTTAATTGTGGTGTTTCGGTTTTACAGGCTACCATCGCTAAAGGAAATGACGCAGGTCCGCATAAAATAACAGATACTCTAGCGTTCATGTTCGAATCGTGTTTGATCCCGAGAATATGCCTGTGGGCTGTGGAGTCGCCATCGGCCGATCATGATTATTACCAGTGTTGGATTGGACTTAAATCCCATTTTTCACCGCCAGCAGATGTTAATGGCAATTGTGTTTAAATAAACCCCAAAGTTTGGGATCTTCATACTGTTCTATTGTAAAATATGAATGTATACAAAATTTAGTAACAGAAATAAAACGAGCTAATTGTAAGAAGCGTATGCTTCTACTACCTTTATTGAAAGAAGTAATAGTACAAAAGTAATTCTAAACATATGCTGAAGGATTATCATCAAAACCCCAAATTTTGCATGGGTTACAGAATTGCTATGCACAACTAAATGATTCTGCCAATGAACATCTCCTAACTCTTTTTTATTTTCGCTGAGTTTTTCGAAATTCTCCGTAGACAGCAACCTTGATACCTTAGTCAGCGGTTCTTCGTAGTAGGTACATTGTTACATGGTAAGTTGAGTATGTTTTATTTCTAGTTTTTCTTTTCGGTTATACATCTAGGATCTTACATCCAAATTTGATTTGGATCGCACATCTGATCATGTGAGCGGTATCAGTCTGTTAATTTCTTGGAACAATTGTCGTTGGTTATTTTTCATAGCCTACTAGTTCTGTTCTATGATTCATTTTGTATCACATGCTCTTGTAAAGAAAACTGAGTTATACTCCAATTTTTCGACCAAGATATATGCTTTTTACGGTTAGTCTGTTTAATCTTTTAGTTCATTGATGAGCTAAGTTGACTTTTACAACATAGGATCCAATATGCTTTCTGCCCTATAATCTAACCCGATTTACGCCATGATTAGCTTCTAAAGAGACTAGTTGATGCACCTCCTTCGAAACGCATAATTACAAGAAAAGAGTTTCCGCCATTCTTAGCAGACCCGACGTTTCATACAAAACTTTTATGGTTCCAGCATTGAAATTCTAAAAAACAAGCTCCCATACAAATGCGATATCGACACTGTGCTGATGACAAAGACCACGAAAAAAAAGAGAACGAAACAAATTGTACTACTCTGAACGAAATTAATTTTCAGCCATTCCACCCCATAAGATAACAAGTAAATGTTAGACAACATATCAAAATCGAAACAAACCAGCCAAATCCATTACATAAAATTCTTATGACATCTAATAGAAGCAGAAAAGCTTTACATTACACTCATGGACATTATCTGACGAGCTAGGCCGGGATCTTGTTGCAAAAGCTCCCTCAAGTTGGTCTCCACCTCCGCCATTTGCTTCTCCAAATATTCCTTGGACGTCTATATGCAAAGTATTCACATATTTCATTACTTTGAATGGCAAAAAAAATTGCCATCTATAGAAGCAAAAATAACCGAACTGAATTCGCATCAAAGGATAGCATTAAGTTGCTGTTGCAACAAGTAAAGAAAAAGAAAATCGAAGAACACATGAAAATGCACCATCGTGCACAACGAGAATTCTACGAAAACTAGTGACTAGAGTATACAAGGAAAAGAAGCTAATACAGACAATAGTTAGTTCACGAAAACTGAAGAAAAACATCATTAGGTTTTTCATTGCGTCAAAATGAAAATACACAAGCAATCTTCCTATGAACCTCAAACAAAGGCGAAGCTTCCTCCTCGAAAAGAGGTGGGAAATGCTCTAACATTGTTAAATACGTTAAAATATTGACACATCAACAAACAATGGCAATGCAGAATTAACAAGTTATGAAATAAGCTAAAAGGGAAACATAAGATAGATACCTGTAATGAGGCAATTGCTGTGTCACTGTCCTTGAGCTTCTGCTCTTGTTCACTCATCAACACTGATTTTGGCTCTAACACAAACCTGCCCAGCAAATCAAACAACGCATATAGAACAACAAAAGCCAATAAACATAACCGATTTAGATGAATTGAGCTGGTTTTTGTATGTTACTCACGTTCTTCCTGCCAAAAACAAAAGGAGAAAATAAGCCAGAATACCAAAACAATAGCACACCCTAAAACCAGATTAAAAGAGCAAATTTTACCAAGATTTACCTATGGATTTATATGTATTTGTATCATCAGGAAGTTGCCGAAGCTCCTCCAATGTTAAGAAAGCACGCTTCTTGTCCCCTTCCTTAGCTCTCATCTGAGTTTGCACCTGAAAACACCGAATCAATTCGTCTATGACATTTCTCGACCAACTATTTCAGATTTGAGCTTACTGTCGAACTAACAAACTATACCTGCTTCAATTTTCCAGTGGTTTCAATCATGCGACCCTGGATCTCCAAAAACGCCTGTAATTTTATGATTTTGAAAAAAATAAACACGGTCAACGAATCAAATCAGTTGCGAGAAGATGCGATTCTGTTGTTTGATGGAAATAGAGAGAGAGAGAGATCGGAATCGGAATCGGACTTACAGTTCTGATGGTTTCGTCGGCCATTGTAGAAGAACGAAGGAACTTGGGAGTTTGTGGGTCGGTTTCAGAACCAGTTAAGTAGTGGGTATACGGTCCGGATCAGTATCCAATTACCCGTTTTGAATATCGGGCTACTTTAATAAAAATTGCAACTTAACATGTTAATTGAGTTCAAATGCATAATTATAGTTTCCGCTAGTATTTTTTTATCAATTGTCTTTATCACTCATTCAATGCAATGAGTAGACTTATTTAATAGATGATGTGAGTAGATTTTTAGTGCAATTATTAAATAGCTTTTAGACTATATAAAATTAGTAATTCAAATTCAAGTCATAATATGCTACTTTGTTCTCGTGAAATAATACTACATGTACATTTCACATTTTTAATAAAACAATTAATAAGGGTATGTAAGTACTAATCTACCCTTAGGGTTCGTTTGGTTGGCGGAATGACTGTTCCGTGGAATATGAGAAAAACGAATGAAAAAAGATGAAGTATTTGCCTAAACCCGTCGTCGGTATGAAATAGCTATTCCTAACTATCATACAAACTCATGGAATAACCATTCCTTCTCGAGAGTGAGAAATAGCTATTCTATGAGTTGAATATAGCTAGGAATAAACATTCCATTTCGATGACGGGTTCTAGACAAATATTTCACTTTTTTTCATTTATTTTTTTTCTATTCCACGAAATAACTATTCTTAAAAATATGACATTTAATACTATGAAAATAATAAGAGTAAATAAGGGTATACATGGGAGAAATATGGAAAAGAATTATAAAATTTTGAAATGAATTACTATTTTGGGTTTTCATATTTTGATTAACGGAGGATTGAGGATTGGTATGTCCATTTTTATTACATGTAATTTTTTTTAAAAATAATAGTGAAATACAAAATAATTATTGTTTTATTAAAATAAATAAACATAAAAAACTTCTCATAAAATTAAGAGATTTAACATGTTTTAAATGTTAACAACACATTGATTTAGTTTGATATCATTTTTTTAACAAAAGCAATTGTTTAAAGATACGAAAAATTAGTCTCTCTGATCATCCTCCAATGTTAATGAAATATTAATGGATGTATTAATTGTACTAAAAAATTTGGTATCATTTACAACAACT